>SNVD02003974.1:0-18982 GCA_013180625.2 Boswellia sacra
AAGATTATGATTGCACAATTGACTATCACCCAGGTAAAGCAAATATAGTAGCAGATGCACTCAGCCGAAAGTCCTCGAGCTCTATAGCCTATTTGAGGGTGACATATCTACCTTTATTGATTGAATTGAGGTCTTTGGGAATTAAGTTAACAATTAATGACTCAAGTGTGCTACTAGCCAATTTTCATGTTAGACCTACTTTAATTAATAAAGTTAGAGATGCACAAATACAAGATCCTCAGTTAATGAAACTGATAGAAGAGGTGAAGAAAGGCTTACGATCAGACTTTGCGGTTAGAGATGATGGAGCCTTAGTTATGGGAAATAGACTTTGTGTGCCTAACATTGAAGAATTAAAGAAAGAGATTATGGAAGAAGCTCACTTTCCAGCCTATGTAATGCATCCAGGAAGTACTAAGATGTATCGTAATTTGAGAGAACATTATTGGTGGCAAGGTATGAAGCGAGAAATTGCAGAATTTTTGTCTCGGTGTTTAGTTTGCCAACAAATCAAAGCTGAGCACCAGAAACCTGCGGGACTCTCTCAACCACTTCCTATCCCTGAATGGAAATGGGAACATATTACTATGGATTTTGTGGTAGAACTTCCACGTACTATGGCTGGTCATGATGGTATTTGGGTAGTGGTAGATCGTCTTACAAAATCTGCCCAATTTTTACCTATCAAGGCTACTTATTCATTGAATAGGCTAGCTAGTATTTATGTAGCAGAGATAGTCCGTCTTCATGGTGCACCTGTTTCAATCATATCAGATAGAGATCCACGTTTCACTTCCAGATTTTGGCCTAGCTTGCAAAAAGCTTTAGGCACAAAATTGAATTTTAGTACAGCTTTTCACCCACAAACAGATGGTCAATCTGAGCGTACCATTCAAACTCTTGAAGACATGCTTAGAGCTTGTGTATTGAAATTTAAAGGCAATTGGGATGTTTATTTGCCTCTAATGGAATTTGCTTATAATAATAGTTATCAATCCAGTATCGAAATGGCACCTTATGAGGCTCTATATGGGAGGAAATGTAGAACACCAATATGTTGGGATGAAGTGGGTGAGAGGAGACTATTGGGACTAGAACTGGTACAGGATACGAATGAAAAGATAGTTATTATTAGAAACAAGATGAAGGCAGCACAAGATCGACAGAAGAGTTATGCTGATAAGCGTAGAAGAGATCTGGAGTTTCAGGTGGGAGATAAAGTATTTTTGAAGATATCTCCTTGAAAAGGTGTGCTTCGTTTTGGTAAACGTGGGAAACTAAGTCCACGTTATATTGGGCCTTACGAGATCATAGAGCGTGTGGGCACAGTTGCTTACCGTTTAGCTTTGCCTCCAGAGTTATCGAAAATACATAATGTGTTTCATGTCTCTATGCTCCGCAAGTACGTGTATGATCCAAGCCATATCATTCAACAGCAGCCAATTCAATTAAAAGTAGACTTGACTTTTGAAGAAAAACCATTAGAGATCATAGAATGGAAACAGCAAGTACTTCGTGCCAAGACTATTCCATTGGTTAAGATATGGTGGCGAAATCACTCGAAGGAAGAAGCTACGTGGGAGCGAGAAGACGTTATGCGAGCTCAGTATCCACATCTCTTTCTCTCAGGTTAGTAATTTCGAGGACGAAATTTTTAGGGGGGTAGTATTGTAAAGCCCATTAGCAAAAGCCTAGCCCATCAATTATCTTAGCCCAGCCCTTAAGTCATTTTTTTTCAATTTTTCATGCAATTATATAAAGCAATAATTAGGAATTATTAGAAACAAAAAAATCTAGAATAGAAGACAGAGGGGGAGACGGGAGAGAAGGGAGTGAAAGGGCAAGAGGACAATTTTGATTTTCAAGAGGAATTTGAAGAGTTTTGAGGTAATTTCTTCAACTTTTACTATAATTAAATGGAATATTATGATATTAGAGAGAAATTAGAGACATTTGAGAAATTTTTTAGAGAGAGAAGGAAGAATAATGATGAAATTGAAAGTATTAAACAAAGTATTTCACATTCTTGTTGATTTTATGGATTTGGTTTGAAGGAATTGAAGTTTGGTAATAATTATGGAAAATTAGGGATTCTGTGAACAGTGCAGATTTTGAAAATTGTAGCAATCTGTTGGCCTTTAATCTGATTCTGGAATTTTTGTATGTTAAAATAGACATCCTAAGGATTTTTTTAAAGTTGGATTCACTGAAAAATGTTGAGTATACAATTTTATATGAATTTTCGAAGTTTACTGTTCACTACTGGGAATTTAAATTTTCTGCAGAAAAATCAATTTTGGGTAAGTTAATTGGAGGTATCTAATGAGTATATAATGCTATGAAATTCTACATGGTATTAGACATATATGTGTAGAAGATGTTTATAAAATATTAGACCATTTGGATGAGTGAATTAATTATTAAAAATCGGAGAACCAGAATTGCTCTGTTTATGAAGTGTGGAAATAGAGTTAATTAGAAGAATTAATATGTTATTGGTGAGACTACGGTTTTGTGCTATTAAAGAATTTTATTTGACTTTCTCCTTAGGTGAGACTGTGGTTCCTAATACATACCGAGATCCGATCGCAGAAGAGGTTGCCACGCAAGTTAATCCGCAAGATAGTGAGTGGGAAAAACATACATTTTTACCAATAATTGAATTATAATTTATAAATTTCTATTTTTATTATAATTGTTAGCGAAACTTTATTATATTAGTAAACAGATATTCCTTTATTTTTGTATGAAGCATATTTCATGGTTTATCAAATTTTATCTATGTTGTTATTAGAAAGAATTGTTTAATGTTTTAGAGATTTAAAAGTACATAATCGAATTTTTATATTTTACTAAGCTAGTACCCAATTCATTCAGATAGTGAAAGTATAGAGGTCTTTGGGACCCATTCAGGCACACCTAGAGGCTTTGGGCCGTGTGATCTGGATGTTTAGCCCTTTGGGGGCAGCTCTGCGCATGCGTAGGATCAGTATAGAGATATCTTGGCCTGAGCGATCCTAGCCCTGCCAGGTCATGATCAGTCAGATTAGTTTGGGTACTTGATTAGTGAAACTGTAATGATTTTAGAAATTTAAAATGCGAAATGAGTTTTACGGGAATTTAGAACCTTAATACGGTTATCAAATTGAATTTTGAATACAAGTGGAAATGCCTTAGAATATTTTTATATCAAAATTTTGATTTTTGTGAAAGGCATATGGATTATTTAAAGATTAGCTCGTTTTTGTATCTTTTAGAAGCAGTTTTCTAATCAATGCTAGTAAAGCAGAATTTTTAGTTAATTACTTGTTATGATGTATTATTTTATCTTATGCAAATTTTTATCTATTTTAATGACTCTATCCCACTCACTGAGTTTATACTCACCCTATTTTTTTAAAACCATTTTTCCCAGGAGATTGCAGTGTTCAGTCGGAACGCCAGTAGCTGCTTGAGGTTGGCCATTTGATGATGTTTTGAGAGCTTTCTTTTTTTATATCTTATTGTATTATCGTAGATGGTTTTCTTGCATATGTAAATATTTGATCTCGTATATGTATCAAAGATTTGTTTTAGTTTCTTTCAGACATTTTTGTTTATTCAATCATGTTTGAGTTTTTAAACTTATATTTAAAATTTTGGTTGTAAACTTTTTGAATCGAAATTAATCATATTTGAGGCCGGAGGCCATATTTTCTTCTAAAGACTGTTTTGGAGATACAATTATTTTAATAGATGGACTTAAGGTCCCGAAAAGGAAGTTAGTGGTTATATAAATATTTTGGAAGTGTTGAATTTTGTGTATTTGGCAGGGGGATTAGTCTAAAATACAGGGGAAACTCTGCCAAATTTTTCATAAAATAGCATATTTTAAAAAGTCAGATTTTCTTAGTACAGTTTTAGGCACGATTCGCCCGTGTTAGCTAGGGGCGGGTCGTGTCACTAGCAGCCAAACTGTTGTGTGTATAGGACAAGAAAATGATAAGCAACAGATGAGGAATTGTTTAGTATAGGACAAGGCCTAGGCTATTAGGATTTTTCACTTGACCCCTCCACCAGGACCTGTCCTTCCCCACTATGGTTACACTTTCCACTATTTTATTTCCTCGTTTTAACTCTCCTTGACTTTGATCTCTTAATGTTTCACTTGTTCTCCTATTACTAATTTTTTATTTCGTTCATTTATATAGTACCAGTTACATCTAATTTATATATTATACGTACGACAACAGTACGTAATTGTTAATAAACATACCAGTTACCTGAATAGACAGAGAGATAGATAGCTCCTCCTATGACCCAAGAGCGTATTAGTTGAAGGAGCTAGCAATGACTTCTTCCCACCCAAAAATCCTAGTAAGCTGGCGAGGGCCTCTCCTCGTTCCACATGCTGGCTGTTGAATCTATCGGGATTGAAGTCCCTGGCCTGTTGAACAGAATCAAGCTATTCTATTTGCGCGCAGGAGGTGAAGAAAAAGACAAAACTCCTCATGATCGGAAAATATAAGCCTAAAGTTTCGACGGAAAATATAAGCCTAAAGCCTAAATGTCAAGGATGAAGAATCAGTTTGCAAATTCACCCAGGCACAGGATGAAGGGCTTTAGCAGGGAGCCGGGAATGCAATCAAGTACTAAAGCTTTGTTTATTTCAACCTAAAATAATTAAAATCACCTAAAACATTAACGATATATTAAAAAAAGAAAGTAAAAAAATGAATAAATAAAATGTAACTCCATGATGGAATGAGATTCCTGAATGAATAAATAATTATAGCAGCCAAATAAAAGGAGAAGATAGATGATGAAAAGTAATCACAGGGAAATAATAAAATTACATTAATGGTTGAACGCTTACCAAAGGTAAGGGTTTGTGAATGTACATTGCATTCAATTGATTGAGCTGAATGTAGTAGGTTAACGAGAGGAAACAAAGAAGTAACTATTTCATTCACAAGATTTTTTGTTAGGTTTTTATAGATGAAGAATACGTGATCAAGAGTCAAAGAGATATGAGGGCAATAAACTTTTGAGAGCTTTCTTTTTTGTTAAATTTTTATATTGAAAGAGTTTCTTTTTTCTTTTTTTACTAGAATATTAGGTGGGTAATAGAAGATATGAGTATTATGTTCCCGTGTGCTCATACGATCATCTTATCTTTTTATTTTTATTTTATATGCAAGTTAAATATATCATTCTATATATTTTAAATATATATAATAAATTACGATGACTTCAAAAATTTTAAAAAGTTAATGGTATATTAATAATAATTTATCTGAATTAACTAGTAAATAAATAAATTTACATTAATTAAAAAATTATTAAGTTATATATGTTTACTCAAATAAAATGTTTTATTTTATTTTATTTTTTATTAATTGCAGTAACAATTTATTTGTTACTTTTAAATGAACAACTACTAAAAAAAGTTATTGATTAATGGTTTAATAATGCAATGATTGTATTGTTATTAGATAGAGAGGTATGCCTCCTTTATCTTTAAGAGATTAATTTAGTATTTTTCTTGTATATAGGTTACATATGATTTTATTATAATAAGAGAGGAGTCTCCTCGAGCTTTACCCAAAAATAAATTGATAATAGTCACAAGAGTTTGTATTATATATAAATAAATATATGTATATCTAAACACTAAATTAACTATTATGAAAAATCTATATTCTAATTGGTGTACCATTTATCTTCTTGTCTTATCTTGGATCTGTTGGTGTCAACGTGCATGTGCCATGCACATGTTATTTTTGTCTAACTTGTGATAAAACAAGAAGATTATATTGGTTATTATTTTACTGTTTCTAGAAGTATATTTTAGGCAGTATTTGATTCATAATCAATATCCTCTTAGAATAGGACATTATTTAATGTATCCAAATAATTATTTGTATCCTAATTCCTTTAGGAGTTATATTTATCACTTCCTATTATATCTGTCTTTATCCTAATGTGAGTTTGATTAGGATTCTTATAGGATCTTAAGGAGATTTCGGTCAGGCATTCACTATATATATAATGTCATGTTTTCATAACGTATGTAAGTCGGTTGTGTGAAGTTCATGCCACGGCATTCCAACGATTAAGAGGAGAGCTTCAACACAAATAGGAATGCTTCATTGATTTGATTTTATGAGTGTTTTATTCATGTATGAGAGGTTGTAATTGTACATGAATTGTTGATTAGGTCTGTCTGAGTTAGTATACACTTGAGAGAACTTGCCAGTTAAAGTGTTCATGTAATTTAGTGTCAGACGTCGTGGTTAAGATTTACTTAACAGTGTGTTGTTAAGTTATCTATGACAGAGAGTGAGCAGTGTCACTAGAGTTTAAGATCTTGGCGAGATTTTGTTTTACAAAGATTAGATCAGTGTGTGAGAGTGAGTCAGCACTGTAAACAATCCTAAAGATTGTAAAAACAAAAACTTAGTGAATTACAGCTCTATAGCTGTCCGTGAATGTAGGTTTTATAACCGAACCACGTAAAACCTCCTGTGCCGATTTACATTACAGTTTACTGTTATAATTTTTATAACTGTATACTTCTAGAACTTGCAATTGGTATCAAAGCAGGTTCATTGATAGACAAGTGAAGAAAACGATCATGCTGATCTGGAAGGATGGAGTTTATTCGCAATGGAGGATTCGAAACACAACCACCTATTCTTGATGATAACAATTATCCATATTGGAAGGTAAGAATGATGATGTATATCAAATCTCTTGATGACAGGGGATGGACCAGTGTGCTTAAAGAATGGACACCGCCAACAAATTTGAATGCCTTTGGTGATGCTGAACCCAAATCTGAGGAGGAATGGTCTGATGAAGAGTAAAGACGTTCAAGCTGGAACTCAAAGGCTCTTAATGTAATTTTTTCTGCAGTGGACTTAAATAATTTTGGACAGATTTCTAGGTGCAAAGTGGCCAAGGAAGCTTGGGACATACTTGAGGTAAAACATGAAGGTACCGCATCTGTTAAAAGATCTAAATTGATGAGACTGAATTCTCAATTTGAAAATTTGATGATGCATGAAGATAAGTCAATTTCTGAATTTTACTCTAAGATATGTCACATCACAAATTCTGCATACATGCTTGGTAAAACTTCCACTGATGCAAAAATTGTTAGCAAAATAATTAGGTCTGTTCCAGATAAATTTCAACCTAAAATTTTAGCTATTGAGGAAGTTAAAAACATTGATGAGATGAGGGTTGATGAACTGATTGGCACTCTCTAAAACTTTGAAATTAATTAGAGTACTATGAAGCAAAAAGAAAAAAGCATTGCATTCAATTTTAAAACTAAAAAATCTGATGATGAAAGTAATGATGAACTTGATGAAACTGATTCTAAACAAATTGCTTTTCTAACAAAGAATTATGTCAAGTTCATGAAAAAGAATTTTAGGAAAAAGAATCAAGGAAAGCCATCAAACTCAAATGAAGACAAGTTCAGGAAATTCAACAAGGGGAATGACAAGAAGAAATCAAAGCAACCTGATAAGAAAGGACAAATTCAGTGTTATGAATGTTCAGATTATGGGCATATTCAATCAGAATGTGCTAATCTCAAGAAGAAAAATAAAGGCTTGACAGCTACTTGGAGTGATGAATCAGAATCTAATTCGGATGATCAAGAATGCATGAATAATTTTGTTGCATTTATAACATCAGTAGTCGATAAAGGGAAAGCTATTATAACTGACATAATAGAACACTGCAGAATCAATGCTGATCATTCAGATGAAGAAGATGGTCCAGAATACTACGAAGAGTTGCAAGAGACTTATAATGCACTCTATGGTGAATGGCTGAATCAGAAGGAAGAAATCAAAACCTTGAAGAAAGAGATTGAAGTGCTGAAATATGAAAAATCTTATGCTGAAAACCGTATCACAGAACTGGAGATTGCTTTGACAGACAAAACAGCACATGTTGAGAAAATCACAACAAAGCTGATTGAGGGCAAAAGATGTGTTGATCAACTCAGAATCGGATCAGCTAAACTTGATCAAGTCTTGAGTCTTGGAAGAGACAACTCTAACAAATATGGATTGGGATACATAAAACGTAATGTTGCATCTTCATCAAAAATAGTGTTTGTAAAAGCCTCAACATCAGGTAAAAATTCTGAACCTAATTCAATAAAGTCAAGTCCTAGTTCAAAAAGCGATCAAACATTTGTTTCTCCTCTGAGTTCTTTCAAATCCAGTCCTGCAAAGGTAAAGAAATTTATTCCAACTTGTTATTTTTGTGGTAAAAAAGGATACATTAGGTCTAGATGCTTTAAATTGTTGAATCTTTCGCATAAAAGATCAAAATAGTTCAAACTATTACCAAAGTCACAACTGCAGTGGGTTAAGAAAGACAAGACAGTATGTCATGTTGCTCTTACTGCTCTTAAACAATCTTCTAACGATTTGTGGTACTTTGACAGTGGCTGTTCCAGGCATATGATTGGAAATAAACAGTTTTTGAAAAATTTTAAAGCATGCAGGGAAGGAAATGTCACTTATGGAGATGAAGCAAAGAGTAAGATCATTGGTAAAGGCACTCTAAATGTCAAAGGCTTACCCAAATTCCAAAACGTCTTGCTGGTTGAAGGTTTGAAAGCTAATCTAATTAGTATTAGTCAGATATGTGATGACAAATATATTGTTAATTTCACACAAAACAAATGTATGGTCTTAGATAACTTTGGTAAATGCATTTTAGAAGGAAATAGATCTTCGGATAATTGCTATTTGATAAAAATTGCATTTAAAGCTAAGATTTCAGATTTGGAATTGTGGCATCAAAAATTAGGTCACCTAAATTACAAAGACTTGGTTAGATTGACTAAGTTAGGTGTTGTAAAAGGAGTTCCTAAATTTGATGACAATGTAAAGAATTTGTGGACCATGTCAAATGGGAAAACAAATTAGAAGTTCACACAAATCCAATCCACATCTTAGCACATCCAAGATACTTGATTGGCTTCACATGGATCTTATGGGTCCTATGCAAATTAAAAGCATTACAGGTAAGAGATACATATTTGTTTGTGTGGATGATTTTTCTAGATGTACTTGGGTTGATTTTATTAAAGAAAAATCTGACACTTTTGAATATTTCAGATATCTTTGTATTAAGCTTGAAAATGAGCAAAATAGGAACATTGGCAAGTAGTGAGAATAAGAAGTGATCATGGCAAAGAATTTGAAAATGTTAGCTGTGCTGATTTTTGCAAATATCATGGTATTGATCATGAATTTTTAGCTCCCAAAACCCCTGAACAAAATGGAATTGTGGAAAGGAAGAATAGAACTCTTCAAGAGATGGCTAGAGTGATGCTCAATAGCAAGAAGTTGACCAAAAGGCTATGGGTTGAAGCAATAAGCACTGCTTGTTATATTTCAAATAAAGTTTTTCTAAGACCTGGCACTAACCAGACGCCTTATGAAATTTTGAAAGGTAGAAAACTTAATTTGAAATATTTTCGTGTCTTTGGATGCAGGTGTTACATCTTAAATGACAGAGAATAATTAGGAAAATTTGATCCAAGGAGTGATGAAGGAGTTTTTATGAGATATGCACAAAATAGCAAAGCATTTCGGGTTTACAATCTTCAAACTGAGGCAGTCATGGAATCTGCAAATGTAGTCTTTGATGATCTAGATGATTATGCAGAATCCTCACAAGAGAAAAGCATAACCAGCTTTACAAAAGATATAAAAAAATCATATTCTGACAACAACAGTAAGAAAGATGATTCAGTTATGAAAGAGGAAACAACTGCTGTTACATCAGACACAACAACAAAAACTGAAAACTCAGATCTAAACAAAGACTCAATCCGAAATGAAGATGAAAGGAAAGATCCACCCACTTGGATTTAGAAAGCATATCCAACCAACTCTATCAATGGAACACTAGATGGCATGATGAAAACCAGGAGCAAGGTAAGGAATAAGGTAAGATTTGGATGTTATGTTTCCTTAGTTGAACCTAAAAATGTGAAAGAAGCCTTAAAAGAAGATGTTTGGATTCAGGCAATGCAAGATGAACTTAATCCATTTAAAAGGAATGAAGTATGGGAATTAGTTTCTAGGCCAGAAAATGCAAATGTCATTGGAACTAAATGGATACTCAAAAATAAAACTGATGAAAGTGGTCAAGTGGTAAGAAATAAGGCTAGGCTAGTAGCACAAGGTTACACTCAAGTAGAAGGCATAGACTTTGATGAAAACTTTGCCCCAGTAGCTAGACTTGAGTCAATCAGATTACTACTTGCAATTGCTTGTTTACTTGATTTTAAATTGTACCAAATGGATGTTAAAACAGCATTTTTAAATGGCTATCCCAATGGAAAAGCATTTGTTGAATAGCCTAAGGGTTTTGAAGATCCTAAACATCATGATTTTGTGTACAGATTGCATAAAGCTTTGTATGGATTGAAACAAGCTCCTAGAGCTTGGTATGAAAGGTTGACAAATTTTTTTATCAACAAGGGCTATAGAAGAGGCAGCAATGATAAAACTTTGTTTATCAAACATGCATCTAACTATTTTATTGTTGCTCAAATATATGTTGATGACATTGTCTTTGGATCAACTAACAAAAGCAAAACTAATGAGTTTGTTAAGTTGATGTAGGAAGAGTTTGAGATGAGCATGGTAGGAGAATTAAATTTCTTTCTCGGATTGCAAGTTAAGCAAATGAATGATGGGATATTCATATCTCAATCAAAATATGCTAAAAATCTTGTAAAGGAATTTGGGCTTAAGAATTCAAAACCAATGAAAACTCCTATCAGTACTAACCTGAAACTTTCAAAAGACAATGCAGGAAAAGATGTTGATGCAAGTTTGTACAGAAGCATTATTGGCAACCTGTTATACCTCACAGCAAGTAGACCAGACTTGTGCTTTAGTGTAGGACTTTGTGCAAGATTTCAAGCAAATCCCAAAGAATCACATCTAGTAGCAGTGATAGGTGTCTATTTATGTATTACTTTTATATCAATTCATCCATGTTTCTTTGCTATATTCCGTGGTATTTTTATGTTTTTGTGTGTTTTGATGTTTGTAGGAGTTTTGGAGCAACTTGCACAAAAATGGAGTAAAACCCTTCATTTTCACCTCTGCTAGTCAGTGATCTTCTCGGATTTAATTGTATTGATATACAATGAACCCGAGACATATTATATACCGTTGGAAAGCTCTCGAAGTCTATTTTCTGGAGAAATTTACGGTTTATAAATCCATTCAGTGTACCAAAAGTTGTAATCAAAACAGTGTGAGATGTATAGAAATATAATTCCACAAGTCACTGTAGCATGTATAATACGGGGCACTGTAGCAATTCATTGTAGCAGAGTATTTAAACACATTTTAGGGTTTTATTTTGATAACTTGAAGAGGGGAGAACGTGGAGGAGGCTGCATCTTTGGATTTCTCTCATCTCTTGGAGTTCTTGAAGGAGATTGAAGGCTTGGAAAGAGGAAGAACTACAATCTTAAGAGATTTTCATCAAATTTGCTAAGTTTTCCCTTTCCCCTTCATTTTCTGGAATGTCTCCATATTATATTGTATTTGTATTGTGTCTGAATATGTGTAACTAAATCTGAATTGGTTGAGGGTGATTTCAAAGCCCTTGATATGGTTTTTGTGAGTTGATTGTGCAAGAATTGTTATCCAATTCTCTAATTGAAGTTGCTTGTATTCTCCCATATTTAATGCTTATGATTGCTTGCTGGATTGTATTTGGGTGGCCAACTGAATATAATCTGGATATTGTCTATTGCTAGACTAGAAATCTTGATCCGTAATTGTCTTGAATTTCTAATCATTAGTAGCAAAATTGTGATCAGAGATTGCAATTGGAGAATATAACCTAAGTTAAATAATCCGAGCTTGTGTGTTTATTCACTACAAGAAAAACAGTTTTTTGCGACAAAATTTTTTGCGACGAAATAAAATTCGTCGCAAAAAGCGGCCTTTTGCGACAAAATTATAATTTCGTCACAAAAGTTAGCATTTCAAAAGAAAAGATATTTTGCGAGGAATTTTTCGTCGCAAAATAAAACCTTTAGCGATGAATATTCATTTCGTCGCGAAAAACTCTAGTGACTAATTAGGGAAGCATTTTTTGCGACGATATAAAACCTATTGCGACAAACTTTTCATCGCAAAACGTATTACACGAAGATGGGATTTTGTGACAAAAATTTTATAGCAACATGAACATTTTTTGCGACAAAATTATATTTCTCGCGAAAAAAAGACCTTTTGCGACAAAAAATTCCCCGCTAAAAGCCATTCTAATTTACCATGCATATATGGCAATACTAGACATTTTGCGACGAAAAAATAATTCCTCGCAAAATGTGACCTTTTGCGAGAAAAATTTTCTCGCAAAAAATTGATTTTTTGCGGCAAAAAATCTATTTTTTGCGACAAAACATTCCCCGCGAAAAGCCATTTTAATTTACTATGCACACGTGGCAATACTGGACCTTTTGCGACAAAAACGTGATTCCTCGCAAAATGTGACTTTTTGCGAGGAATTTTTTGTCGCAAAAGGTCCATTATTTTGCGACAAAGCATTCCTCGCGAAAAGCCATTTTAATTTACTATGCACACGTGGCAATACTGGACCTTTTGCGACAAAAACGTGATTCCTCGCAAAATGTGACTTTTTCCAAGGAAAATTTTCTCGCAAAAAATATGTTTTTTTGCGACAAAAAATTCCTCGCGAAAAGCCATTTTAATTTACTATACACACGTGGCAATATTGGACCTTTTGCGAGAAAAACGTGATTCCTTGCAAAATGTCACTTTTTGCGAGGAATTTTTTGTCGCAAAAGGTCTATTTTTTTGCGACAAAACATTCCTCGCGAGAAGCCATTTTAATTTACTATGCACACGTGGCAATACTGGACCTTTTGCGACAAAAACGGGATTCCTCGCAAAATGTCACTTTTTGCGGGGAAAATTTTCTCGCAAAATATTTCTTTTTGCGAGGAAAATTTTCCCGAAAAAAATATACCTTTTGCGACAAAAAATAGACCTTTTGCGACAAAAAATTCCTCGCAAAAAGTTATTTTTTTAAAATTAAAACTTAATAACTATCTTCTTTTGTTTTCTTCTCTTTGTTTATGATTCGTCTAATATATAAGTCTTTGTTTAAAAAATGACTAAAAAAAAGAATAAAGAAAGTATTAAAAATCTAATTTGATTTTATATAAATTGATAATTTTTAAATATAGTAGGGCCATTTGGATATTCATATAAATTTTTATTAAAAAAAAAGACCATTTGTGATTCCATTCATGCTTTTAAATGTGAAAAACTATTAAGATTAGTATTTGTAAAAGAGATAAATAATTAAAATAAACTCTATATATGTGTGTGTATGTGTGTGTGTGTGTGTGTGTGTGCGTGAGTGTGTGTGTGTGTGCGTGCGTGTGTGTGTGTGATATGAATCGTTAATAATCCAATAATCAAGCATAAAATTTATTGCTAATTATTTATATATAATCTAATTTATGTATGATTTATATATGTCTAACTGCTAAATTACAATTATGATAAACTTATTACTATGACTAATTTTTAATTGATGAAAACGAGATTGGAAAAAAAATCCAACTTCTAAAAATCTAATTTATTTTTCAATGTTAATTATATGTCAAATAAACATAAATAAATAAATAATTAATAATCATGTAATGTTGCCTATAATTATGTTTTTTATTTTTTTGTTATAAAGTGTATTAATTTAGATAGTATATTTTTCTTAGACTTTTAATTTTTATCGTATAGCTTTGAGTAAATTGTTGAGATATTTTAAACAATTGTTAGGGTTTATTTTAAGGGAGATAAATAATTAAAATGAACTCTATAACAAAAAATAAATACATTTGTTACATATTGATTACTATATGAATAATTAATCATTTCCTAGTAAATGGCAAAAACTGATTTTCAATTCGTAATACATATGATACTTGTAGCATATGTATATGTATATATGTCTAATAATTAAATTACTTATATGAAAAAAATATTTTTTATAATTGTAAAAAATATTTTTAATAATTGTTATTTTTATAAAAAAAATGGATAATTAATTTAAAGGCATTCTATACTTGAAAATAAATGCAATTTTGTTACATTTTTATATAATTATAATATGAATAAGTAATCATTTACTAATCAAATTAGAAAAGCTTATTTTCAATTTCTTATAACAACAAATATGACATATATAGATATTTAATTATTAAATTACAACTATTACAAACTTATGGTTTGCATTTGTCAAGATATTTTAAATATTAATTGTTAGCATTTGTAAAATGAATAAATAATAAAAAAATATTCACTAAAAGTAAATGCATTTGTTACATAATAATTATAATATGAATATTTGATCATTTATTTATTAAAGTATTAAAAACTTATTTTCAATAACTCGCACATGACAATTATGTCATATGTATAGATGTTTAAGTATTATGCATTTATTAATGATAGTTGAATTGTGTGTATTTTCTTAAGACTTTAATACATATGACAATTATGACATACGTTTATATGTTAATAATTAAATTATCTCCATCACAAATTAATTTTTTAAATTTGTAAAACATATTTTTAGTGTTTTTAAAAGAAATAGATAATTAAAATAAATTATAGCTAAAATGAATAGAATCTTTTTGTTACATATATGATTATAATATCAATAATTAATTATTTATTGATCATTAAAGAAATTTATTTTTGTAATTCTTCATATAACAACTATGACATATGTATAAATGTCTAACTATTGTTTACATTTGTTAAATAATTCTTGAGTTGTTGTACCTATTTTATTAACATTTTAATACTCAATAAAAAATAATTAAATACCATATAATGTTTTATATTTCTATTGTATATGGTTGTTATATTATTTATTAATTTGTCATCAAATTATTTAATACCAATCCAATATTATATAAGTTTAATTATGAATGAAAATTTAATTAATAAATAAACTTATAATTATCCAAGTCTAAGTATTGTTTATTTAAATATTTTTAATTTTAGATTTAGATTTTAATTTTAATATTTTTTTAAGACTTTTTGCGACAAAATTTTTGTCGCAAAAGATTAGAATTTTGTCGCTAAAGATTAGCATTTTAGACTTTTAGCGACCACTTTAAAATTCCTCGCAAAATGGGGTCTTTTGCGAGGAAAATTTAAATCCAAATTCGTCGCAAAAACTAAATTTTAGGCGGACTTTTTCCCGCCTATTAAATTTCAAATTTTTACACCTTTAGCGACAAAAACATTGTCGCTAAAGACCAAAATTTTGTCGCAAAAAGAAAATTTTAGGCGGACTTTTACCCGCTCCTATTTATTTCATATTTTTTAAATTCTTTTACGACAAATTTTTCGTCGCAAAATGTCCAAATTTCATCGCAAAAAATCAATGCCTTTATTATATATACACCACCTAATTCTTTGGTTTACTTCATTTTCTTTCATCTATTCTACTTTCCTCTTCATTTTCATTTTTATCTACTTCTCTTCTTTCCCTAACACTATTATCAAGGTAAATATTTTTACTCATTTTTTCTTTTATGTTGTAATATATTTACTTTCAAGATTCATATAATTTTTATTTTTTAATTGTCAATTAATATTATGCTTTTTTGTTTAATAGGTATTTTGGAAGAGGGAATGCAATTAAAAATCTTAAGTTCTTTATTTCTTTAACATTTTTTTTTGTATACACTTATCTCTCATATCCTATATTATTACTAATTAATATTTTACTTCTTTTTTGTTTTTAATAGGTATAATTGAAGGTGTGGTACATTTGAAGACTTGAAGATTGATATAAAATCAAGAAACAAAAAATTTAGTGGAGGATGAAGTTTTGTATTTGTTGTATTATCTTGTTTTTTTATTTTTTTTATTTTTCCATGTACAACCAAAGTTCCAAGTTGTATTAAATTTTTGTAATTTGTTATTATTTAATAAAATTATTCTTACAAAGAATTCTGTTGCATAATGACATAATTTTGCTATTTTATTTTCGAATTTATAACAAATTAAAATAAATTTTATGAATTCTTAAAAAAATCAATTATGTTAAAAAATTAGGTCTTTCGCGACGAATTTTTTTTCGCTAAAGATCGGATTTAGTGACAAAAAATCGTCGCAAAAGATATTTACAATGAAAATAATTTGTTTTAAATATGATTTTGGTATAAAATTTTTTGCGACAAAATTCAAATTTGTCGCAAAATATGTTTTTTTGCGAGGAATTTTATATTGTCGCAAAAAGTTAACATGACGTAATCCTATTTGCGACAAATATTTTGTCGCAAAATACCACTTTTTGCGACCAAAATTTCCTCGCAAAAAGTCTTTTTGCGAGAAATTCAAGATTCGTCGCAGAAAAACCTATTGCGACTCACATTTTGCGACTGGAACGCGACGAATTTTTTTTCCTCGCAAAAACTTATAGCGACGAAATTTTGACTTTTTGCGACGAAATATTTCGTCGCAAAAAGTCATTTTTCCTGTAGTGATTGCTGAGATCAACCTGTCTTTCTTTTCGTAATGCATCCATTGAATTAAATTTAGAGAGCTTGTTCTAGGTTGTTTAATGGATAGAGATTAAATAAAGAGCCTTTTTTATTTAACAACAAAGTAAGGAAAAATTGGGGTAACAGAGCTTGTTGTTATCTACGGTTGATAATTTCAATGGTGTAATTGAATGACAATTCTATGGTTAATTCACAAATCCATATCTTGTGGCAGAGAATGATCCCTTAACCAGGTTACTCCTATTGATTTTTCATTCAAATTTACTTTCTGTTTTGTTATTCTTTACTTGCATTCTTATTTCATTTAGTAAATCATTCAACAAAAATCCCCCCTGTTTAGTTTATTGTTGCTGGAAATAACAAATTCAATTAGAATCAATCCTCGTGGGAACGATATCTTACTTATCACTTTATTACTTGTGCGACTAGTATACTTGCTAGTTTCGAACGCATCAAGTTTTTGGCGCCGTTGCCGGGGATTGATTTTCTAATCAATTTGTTATTTTGTTTTCATTGTTGACTCATATTTTCTTTGTTTTTCTTTTCTGATTGTTTGTGTTTAGATAACATGGCAGTAAGTACCATGGAGAGTAAATGAGGTAAGCACTCCGAACATTGAACAACAACTTTATGAGCTAACCTCTCTTGTGGGAAACATGGCTGTAGGAGATATGCAAAAATCTTATGAATGTGGGGTATATTCTACGATGGAGCATCCAATCGACATGTATCCAACTTTACAAGAAGAATATATGGAACAAGCCAATGCCATGGGTGGATTTCCAGGACAAACAAGGCAATGGTATGATCCTTTCTCTAACACTTACAATGCTGGATGGGAAGATCATCATAATTTCAGTTACTGGAATCATCAACCAATCACTCCAAATGTGATACCAAATCGGCCACAAGGTTTCAATCAACCTAGAGTGCAGCAACCTTTTCAAATGCAACCACCACCAATGCCACATCCAGCACCGCAACCAGCTTCACAAAACTCAGGTATGTCTCTCCAGGACATTGTTAATGCACTTGCCACTAACACAATGCAATTCCAGCAGGAAACTGGGGCAAGTATCCAAAACCTGGCAAATCAAATGGGAAAATTGGCTACTAGCATGAGCAAATTTGAGGGCCAAGACTCAGAAAAATTATCTTCTCAAACGGTGATCAATCCAAGAGAGACTGCTAGGGCAATAACTTCACGAAATGGAGGGCAATTAGATGTCTTGCCAAGAAAATCACAAACTGATGAAGGAGATGACACCACTTCCATCATGAACAAAACATTGACTTCTCAGGTAAATCCGATAACTCCCATTCCTTCATATGTTACTCCTCCACTTTTTCCTAGTAGATTTGCAAAATCGAAGAAGGAGGAACAAGAACAGAAAATCTTGGAAACTTCTCCCAAAATTGAGGTAAATATACCACTTCTGGATGCTATCGAGCAAGTACCTTGTTATACAAAATGTCTCAAGGAGTTATGCACCAGCAAGAGGAAGTTAAAAGGAAATGAGAAAGTAAGTGTGGGGGAAAATGTTTCAGCTGTTTTACAAGAAAAAATTCCTCCGAAATACAAAGATTCAGGTACGTTCATGATGCGTTCGAAACTAGCAAGTATACTAGTCGCACAAGTAATAAAGTGATGAGTAAGATATCGTTCCCACGAGGATTGATTCTAATTAAATTTGTTATTCGAAAGCAAAAACAGAGTAAATGGGGGGTTTTTTTGATTGATTAACTAAGTGAAATAATAATGCAAACGAAGAATAACAAAACAGAAAGTTAATTCGAATGAAAAATTAATGAGAGAAAGCTGGTTAAGGGATCATTCTCTACCACAAGATATGGATTTGCGATTAAAATCGTAGATTGTCCATCCAATTACAACATTGAAGTTATCACCGTAGATAACAACAAGCTCTGTTATCCCAATCTTTCCTTACTTTGTTGTTAAATAAAACAGGCTCTTTACTTAATCTCTATACATTAAACAACCTAGAACAAGCTCTCTAAATTTAATTCAATGGATGCATTATGAAAAGAAAGACAGGTTGATCTAAGCAATAAACACACAAGCTCGGATTTTTAACTTAGGTTATATTCTCCAATTGCAATCTCTGATCACAATTTTGCTACTAATGATTAGAAATTCAAGACAATTACGGATCAAGATTTCTAGTCTAGCATAGACAATATCCAGATTATATTCAGTTGGCCACCCAAATACAATCCAGCAAGCAATCATAAGCATTAAACATGGGAAAATACAAGCAACTTCAATTAGAGAATTGGATAACAATTCTTGCACAATCAATTCATAAAAACCATATCAAGGGCTTTTGAAATCACCTCAACCATTCTAAATTTAGTTAC
>SNVD02003975.1:0-19221 GCA_013180625.2 Boswellia sacra
GTTACAGGTCTCTAGCATGCATGAGCGTATTGCACATATGATTGTTTAGTCCGATGCATTTATAGCTTTGCCTGGTGGTTATGGTACATTAGAGGAGATATTTCACATCACCTCTTGGGCACAGCTAAACATCCATCGGAAACCCATTGGTTTTGTTAAATGTTAATAATTTGTTTTATGGTTTGTTGTCCTTTATTGATCAAGCTGTAGAAAAAACTTCATCTCAACCACCTCACCGTCAGTTAATTGACAAACTACAAGAATTCGTCTATCCACCTGATCCAACAATGGCTCGGATAAATTGGTTTGGAGAAGGCAACAAAAGGCGTCAACTGGATTTAACCCTCCATCTGTAATCTCATTTGGGATTTAACCCTCCATCTGTATCTCTATTTGCTGGTTTGCTTCGTTTTTGTTTGCTTTCTTTTTAGTGTGTTTATTTGAGATTTTTCATGTCATTTCTTTTGAGCTTTTTCAGGTTATTTTTTTTTTCACCCCAGGTAATATTTTCTAATCTTGGCTTTTAGAGTGGTGGCTTAAAAAGTTCAAGTTCTCTTGAAACGCATTCTGGATTTCTTTAATCCATAATGGCTGAATAAGGAGGCTAACTTCTAAACTTTTTAGACCCATTCTAACTGACTTGTTTGTGTTTGCTGATTTGTTGGACTTTATTATTTTCTGAGTAAGTTTAGTTTTATGTAATTTCGAGTTGTTGTGTGTTTTTGTCTTTATCAGTTTCGATTAAAAAAAAAAACATTGTGGAAAAACCTGAGAATGGTAGAATATGGGGTTTTTCTTAACTCTTGAAACGCATTCTCTCTCAATAAATCTGTAGTTTGTTTATTTCATGTTGTTTGAAGTGTCTTGTTTCTTGTTTTGTTCTTTCATAATAAAGGTATATAGGCTGGAAACCTTAAGTCTGCGGGCTACTGGTCCTAAGGATTGTTGAAATATACAATCTTGACTCAGGTGTAACAACGCCACGTACCTCTTTTCTTGCATTTTGTGGGTCGATGATAAGATAATGATTGAATTAAGAATAACTCTTGGAAAATGATAAATGATGCATGGATCTGTGTGCTTGAAATGTTTATTGGTTTTCGCTTTGCTTTTGATTCCTTGCGCAACATTGAGCACTGAGCTATTATCACTGAGTTATTTGTTCACTTAGAGAAAGTTTATGTAATTTAAATGTTTCTTCAGATTTCAATGAATTCTAGAACTTGTTTGATGGTCACTCAAGGCGAAATCCTAGGCTGTGCAACATTGGGGAAATGATTTAGGCCATCTTTGGACCGTTTGAGCCTTAATAGCCAACCTTGACTGAAATTGATCCCTAGTTACCCCTTTGAGCCTCTGTAAGCCTTTTTCTTTGTTAACTCACTAAAAGATTTCCTAACCTAAAATGAATTTGTTCCAAACAGTTTATCCCTTACCTATGAGCATGTAGATCATTCACATTAAATTCTGAGCTATGTTCTGGTTTTGGGAAGTTAGAGGAGGTTGGGATGTATCATGAGCAATACAGTGAGTTCCATTGTGTTTGAAAAAAAAAAAAGAAAAAAAAGACAATCTGTACCTATCGTCCACGTACTTACACATTGAGGACAATGTGTTGTTTAAGTGTGAGGGAGGGGAAGTGTAATAAAAAAAAAAAGAAGAAAAAAAAAAAGAAAAAAAGAAGAAGAAATAAGAGATCTATACCCTTAAGTGTTCTTAAAAAGAATGAAACAACAAAGTGTGGGGGTGTAGTTTTCTTTTGTTTTCTGCAAAAAAAAAAAAAAAGATTGAGTGTTCTAAATAAGTTTGGGGGAGTAACCTGGTGAATTGAAATGAAGTTGTGTTATAGGGTTGAGCTCTACATAGTCTTGAATGATTTATGTGTTTGTGGGTGATTTGAGCCAAATTATTATCCTTTATCATACCTTCACCCAAGCCAAACGTTACAAGCTTAATAAAGTCCTACTTGATCCTTGGTGTTGTGCATGTCTACATTAGTGGAGAGTGACTTGAAAAGCAGGCCTATGGAGTTCATTTATACACACATCTTCAATATTAAATATGATTCATTTTTATGCATAAACTCATCCGGGTTACAAGTGATTAGGTGAGAATGGCTCTACACACACACACTTGAGGAATTGAAGTGAAGCGAAACTAATTTTTGAGATAAAATTCTTGATCAAGTGCATTATTTTGAAGTATTCCTTGGGTTATAATTAAGTACAATCTTTGAGGCCTATTTGCAAGTTGAAGCATTGGTGTGTTTTAATTTTTCTCTGATTCTGTTTCGGTTTAGTTTTGTTTCGTATCATTTTAGTTGCTCGAGGACTAGCAAAGTCTAAGTGTGGGGGAATTTGATAAGTATCTATTTATGTATCATTTTCATATCAATTCGTCCATGTTTTTTGCTATATTCCTTGGTATTTTTATGTTTTTGTGTGGTTTTGATGTTTGTAGGAGTTTTGGAGCAACTTGCACAAAAATGGAGTAAAACCCTTCATTTTCACCTCTGCTAGTCACCATCTTCTCGGATTTAATTGTATTGATATACAATGAACCCGATGACATATCATATACCGTTGAAAAGCTCTCGAAGTCTACTTTTTGGAGAAATTTACGGTTTATGAATCCATTCAGTGTACCAAAAGTTGTAATCAAAACAGTGTAAGAAGTGTAGAAATGTAATTCCACACATCACTGTAGCATGTATAATACGGGACACTGTAGCACGTTACTGTAGCAGAGTATTTAAACACATTTTAGGGTTTTATTTTCATAACTTGAAGAAGGGAAAACGTGGGAGGAGGCTGCATTTCTGGATTTCTCTCATCCCTTGGAGTTCTTGAAGGAGAAAGAAGATTTTGAAAGAGGAGGAACTACAATTCCAAGAAGATTCATCTACAAAGAAGATTTTCAAAGAATTTGCTAAGTTCTTTCTTTCCTTTTCAATTCTGGAATTTCTCTGTATTGTATTTGTTATTCTGATTGAATATGTGTAACTAAATCTGAATTGGTTGAGGGTGATTTCAAAGCCCTTGATATGGATTTTGTGAGTTGATTGTGTAAGAAATTGTTATCCAATTCTCTAATTGAAGTTGCTTGTATTTTCCCATATCTAATGCTTATGATTGCTTACTGATTGTATTTGGAATGGCCAACTGAATATAATCTGTTGTTGTCTATTGCTAGATTAGAAATCTTGATCCGTTATTGTCATGAATTTTCAATCATTAGTAGCAAAATTGTGATCAGAGATTGCAATTGGAAAATACAACCTAGGTTAAATAATCCGAACTTGTGTGATTATTGCTTAGATCAACCTATCTTCTCATCGTAATGCTTCCATTGAATTAAACTTAGAGAGCTTGTTCTAGGTTGTTTAATGGATAGAGATTAAATAAAGAGCTTGTTTTATTTAACAACAAAGTAAGGAAAGATTGGGATAACAGAGCTTGTTGTTATCTACGGTTGATAACTTCAATGCTGTAATTGGATTACAATTCTATGTTAATTCACAAATTCATATCTTGTGGCAGAGAAAGAACCCTTAACCAAGTGTCTCTCATTGATTTTTCACTCCATTTTACTTTGTGTTGTGTTATTGTGCATTTACATTAATATTTCATTTAGTTAATCCATCAACAAAACCCCCCATTTATTCTGTTGTTGCTTTTGAATAACAAATTCAATTAGAATCAATCCTCGTGGGAACGATATCTACTTACTACTTTATTACTTGTGCGACTAGTATACTTGCTAGTTTCGAACGCATCATCCATCTTTCAAAGCTTCATCAAGCCCCAAGCTTCCAAGCCATGCTTGAATCTTCATTTTTCATAAACAAAATACTGTCTTGCCATCAAAATTTTCCATCTCCATTTCCTGGTTTGCTATTGCAACTTCAAGGTCTTATATTCCAGCAGAAAATCTTACTTTTTTGGGGTAATCTACGTTCAGGTCTTTGACACCTTGCTCTGATATCAATTGTGATGAAACCTGGAGATACTACAGCTCAAGCTCCTTAAGCTGCAGCATGCTCTCTACATTTCCTGCTCAAGCTCTCTACCTTTCTCTAGAGAACTTCCCTTGCTTGTTGGTCTTTTTCTGCACAAGAGATCACTTAACTCTTTCTTTGTGTGTGCTGTACACCTCCTTATCAATGCACTCACTCCACATCAATATAAATAGCATTACAAGTAGTTGACTGCAAGGGCAAGACAGAGAACATAGCAGCAATTCATAAATACTAAACAAACAGACAATAAGACTGCTAGAGACAAATAGTAACAGATAAATAGTAGAATAATTTTAGCAGTACTTAGACAGTGACGTAGCAGCAAATTTTTTATTGCAATGTATTAGCTTGAGTCACAAATTGATCAATTCTCCACCTTGACTCAAGTTTAAAGCATTTGTCCTCTTTCTAGTAGGAAGCTCTTTTGCTAGTAGGAAGTTGTTCACATTTCAGGTTCCCAAGTGTGTTCTCTATGTCATTTTGTTTTTCTACCTCTACCTCTTCTTTTAGAGTATTTCAAGAATTTTGCAGCTCCACCTCACGCTAAACTCCATCAGCATCTCTACAGATTTTAGGCTGAAATTTTTGTGTTACAGCTTTCAAAATAAAATTCTGCTTCTCTACAAGTGACATCTCTACTAGTAGAACACCTTGACATATTTACCTCTTGATTTCACAGCCTATCTCCACATAACCAGCTTTGTTTTTGCAATTCTCTGCACTTACTGCATTCACAGCATACAGCTTCTGCACTTTCAAGTTTTCTACATTTACAAACGTTTTACACTCATAAGATTTCTGCAATCACAAGTTTTCTGCACCACTAGCTTCCTGCACCGTAAGTTTTCTGCAATCACAAGCTTTTTGCATTTAAGTTTCTTGCACATCACTAGACAGCTAGCACAGCTCTCTTCATTTTCTGCTGCTTTGTTTCTTTGATGTTGAATCTTTCGAAACTTTTTCTCCATCTTCTAAAGCTTTATCAATCCCCAAGCTTCCAAGCCATGCTTGAATCATCATTTTTCATGAACAAAAAACTGTCTTGCCATCAAAATTTTCCCTTCTCAATTTCCTGGTTTGCCATTGCAACTTCAAGATCTTCTGTTCTAATAGAAAATATTACTTGTTTGGGGCTATCCATGTTCAGGTCTTTCACACCTTGCTCTGATACCAACTGTGAAAAAACCTGGAGATACTGCAGCTTAAACAGCTTGAGCTGCAGCACACGCCATGCTCTCTACATTTCCCGCTCAAGCTCTCTACCTTCTCTAGAGAACTTCCCGTGCTTGCGGGGCTTTTTCTACACCAAGAGCTCACTTAGCTCTTTCTTTGTATGTGCTATACACCTCCCTGTCACTAGACTCACTCCACATCAATATAAATAACATTACAAGTAGTTGACTGCAGGGGCAAAACAAAGAAAACAATAGCAATCAATAAAAAATAAACAAACAAATAGCAAGATAGCAAGAGACAAATAGTAACAGACAAATAGCAAAATAATTTTAGCAGTAGCTAGACAGCAACACAGCAGCAAATTGCTTATTGTAATGCATTAGCTTGAATCACAATTTCATCAATTCTCCACTTTGACTCAAGCTTAATGCATTCTCTCTCCTTCTCCTAGCAAGCTCTCTTACTAGTAGGAAGTTGTTCAGATTTTAGGTTCATCAAGTGTCTCCTCTGTGTCATTTTGTTTTTCTACCTCTGCCTCTTCTCTTAGAGTATTTCCAGAATTTTGCAGCCCCGCTCAGCCTCAACTCTATCAGCATCTCCACTGATTTTAGGTTGAATTTTTTGTGTTACAAATTTCAAAACAAAGTTCTACTTCTCCACTAGTAGAACACTTGACACATTTACCTCTTGATATCACAACATATCTCCCCACAACCAGCTTTGTTTTTGTAATTCTCTGCACTTATTGCACTCAATTTTTGCATTTACAGCATACACCTTTTGCATTTTCAAGTTTTTTGCATTTACAAACTTTATGCAATTACAAGATTTCTGCATATAAGTTTTCTGGACTCACAAGCTTTTAAGACCTTTGCATTACTAATGTTGCTTCATTCTTTTTTCTGCTTCCTTCTGCTCTTTTGAATCTTGATTTAGAGAAATTGTTATGAATCTAAGAACGAAGTCCAGGAGCTTATGGTGGTGGAGAGAAATTATTTGATAATTGCTAATAAGAGAATGTCTTTCGAGAGAAGAAATGGACAAAACAGAATTAGTATGAAAGGTAAATGTATATGTCAAGTTGATTTTATCATTTTTTAAGTTTAATATTCTCCATTGTTGGATATATCTAACAACTGAGAATTACATTCCAGATTTTAGTTATGGGAGTAGACCTGAAAAATTTTTCTTGACATATCATTTTTTAAGTTTAATATTCGAAGATGAGATATTCCAGAATTGTTCTAATTTTCAAAATTTTCTACCTTACCTGGGCATAACATGCACGAGAAAGTTGTCTTACAAATTTTTAGTTTGGTAGAAATAATAAGAGATGAAAAAGGGGCCTCAGGTTGCATATTGTTGGTAAAACTGAGCATCAGAAGTTTTGCATTTTATGCTAGTATATAGCATGCAGAATGTTGTTTTGGATAACTATATGATAATTTCTCTGACCCAGCAGATTAAATTAAAAGGAAAGCTTCATTTAAGTTAGTTCTCTATTTTCTAAAGTTGTTGGAGTTGTTTGAATATGCTGCAAAATATGTTACCATACAACCATTTAGAGTTTTGTGGTTATTTGAGTTTTCACTGTGTTTTTGTTCTTCCTGCTATGTAATTTCCTCTTGTTGTTTTATGCTGTGTTATTAATTTTACTAGAGGTTTATTAAACACTAACCACTTACTTATTTGATGATGATTTACTTAGTTTCACTAAACGATGTGAATCTATAGATACAATGGCATCATTTCTCTGGTGGATTGTTGGATTTTATTGGGTAGTCTCTGGTGGTGACATACTTCTGCAGAAAGCTCCTCGTTTGTATTGGTATGCTTTTCAACCGATCTCTTATTTAATGATATTTTCCATTTACTTGTATATGCAGTGTACTCTTTTGTTGTGAAATTCGTTTACTTCCACCTGAGAAGTATAAACCTTTCTTCTAATGTCTTGATTTTTATTTTTCATCTCATCATTTCTTGGATTTGGTGGAGCTCTTAAATTTGAGTACTGGAAAGGTGATGGAAGGTGTTGTACTAACTGCTGTTGAAGTTGTCCCGAAGAGTGAAATTCAATAATGTGTTTGGAGCAAATACAAGAAAGATATCCAATATCAGTGGTACGGTGCTGCTTCTTTTCTCTTTTATTGCAAAGTTTCAGTTAGATGGTGTGTGTGTGTGTGATTGTGTATTGGCTTTCTGTAAGGAGCATTAGAAATTATTCTAAATGGCAATTCAGATGTTGTAGTACTTGCTTCTTTGTGATACGTAATATCAATATTCATAATAATTGAATGGCTGGTTCCTATTACTGAGCTTTGATTTTTATATTTGTCTCTTATGCTATAATCTTTAGAGTACTGTTTGTTCATCTGATGTGGCCTGAAGAACTTGCAAATATATCCATTCTTTGGATACTGGCAAAATGTTATGAACCTTTACCTTCACAACATTCCTGTTCTTACAAAGTGCGGTTGGAGGATGTTGGTCATTGCCTTAAATATAAATGCATTGTGACTGATGTGTTTGGCAGCTCAAGTGAGCCAGCATATGCTGAGACTTCTCCTGTGCTGCCAGGTCATGTTTCTTTTTCCAAATAGCTAAAAATGGTTTAACTTAGCTTAACCAAATGCTTTAATTTCCTGAGGTGCACTCAATAGCTATATTGACAAGGTTCACTTCAATAAATTATAAACGTGTTTCAATGAAAACATTTAGCTCATATTCTTGTTGTAATCCTTTCCTGATGTAAGTTAGGAAACTTATTCTCTCTCTCTCTCTCTCTCTCTCTCTCTCTCGATTTGTTACTGAGTTAGAGAATATCAGAATACTTTGATTTAAAATTTTTTTCCTTGGTATTAGAAACTTGATCTTTTTTTTTTAATTTTTATAATTCAGTATAATTATGTTCTTTTTTTCTAATTAGTTTTCTCGGTGCCCTTTATGGATGGATTCCTTAAAAATATAAAATTTGAGATTATGTTGGAGGCTTCAGGACTGACTTTTAATCATGAAAATTTGGAGTTTGATTCTGTCATGTATCTTTGATGTTATTGAAGCTATGATCCTTTTTGAATGATCAGAAGATTCAGTGTTGTGTTTCTTGTGCTATGACACATTTTTTTCTTTTTCTCTTTCTAAGGTATAAATATTATCTCCAGGGATTCCTAGAATAGACAAACTGGAGATTGAAGGAAGGGGTTTCCATATCAACTTGTATGCTGTCCGTGAAATTTATAGTGGAGGAAGAGAAGGAAAAAGTAGAATTCAATGGCTTAGATCAATGATGGGAAGTTTTGATCTTATCTCTATACAAGGTACTCTAAAGTCGAGGTTTAAATGCATTGCAGTTATGATTAGCTGTCAAGTATCATAGTGTGGATAATGTTTTGATGTTTTGCCATCTAAATGCTTTCCTGGACTTAGTTTTACAATTTAACAGTTTAGCTAGGAATTTCTATTAGAGTTACAAAAGCATCATATAGCAAGGAATTTTTTTGGTCGTCATGATTCGCTCAATACTTGATTCTCATTGAGCTATATTCTTGGATAATGTAGAAAACTGGGAAAACATTCGAGGTATTGAAACATTAGGTAAGAATCAATGTTAATATATGTAGGTTTAATGTTATTGTAGACAATGAAAAAAAAAACTTGAAATGTCCGAGTGCAGCTACTTGGTTGCTATATTTTGTATAAAGTTGCTGGCTTTACACAGATTTTTGTTGACTTGCATAAACTGTATGAAGACATGCATAAACTGCACTACTCTGTTAATGCAATATTTTTGTTGACTTGAACATGTGGCCCTATCTCTCCTATATAAAATAGTTTTATTGGTATGGGAAGATATATGTTAAAATGTTGATTAATGATGTAGATCCTTAAGTTAGTGCTATTTTTCTCTTTTTGTTCTGGTTAATGAGTTGCACTAATAAATGCATTGCCACATATGCCATTTTATATACTTTGACTACAAATCCTAGTTGCTCTGTTGAGTTTTATGTATTATTGCTTATTTGGTTTCTTGTATGCTTATTTATGAGTTTAATGTACTTTTTAAAATAAAAAAATATATAATACGTGTCAGGATCATCGGATCCTGACACGTATTATAAATTTAATCAGTTACGTGTCGGCCAAAAACCGACACATATAGGACAAGCAAGAATGGAATATGTGTCACTTATAATGAGGTATATGTCGGTCAGAAACCGACACGTATTACATAATTTGTAAAATAAGTGTCGGCCGAAAACCGACACATAATGTTGACAAAAATATGGAATGTGTCACTTAGTTTGAATTATATGTCGGTTGTTGAATGACATATATGTGTTAAGAGTAAATATGTGTCGGTCAGAGAATGACACGTCTGTGTCGTTTTTTGACCGACACAACATATGTGTCACTTATTGACAGACACATATTTAGTTTATTCGAAAATTTGTGTCGTTTTTTGACCGACACAACATATGTGTCACTTAATGACTGACACATATTTGATAAAATGTGACACATATTTGTTGATATATGTCAGTTTTTGACCGACACGTATTCTTGTGTCGATTTGACCAAATGACACATATAGAATACGTGTCAGGGCCATATATGTCACGCGAAAACCGACATGTATGATCATATGTGTCAGTTTTTGGCCGACACAAAAAACCTTTTTTGTTGTAGTGAAACTATGAATTAATAGCTCACCACCTTGCATATAAGTTTCTAATAAACACATGAAAATTTGTAATTAAAAAAAAAATTAATACATGCAAGTAACATACAAATTGAATTCTAAATCAATTTGTAATAATATGCAACCAAGATCAAAGATTGTCTTACTCCAAAATAATAACACACTTAATTAGTAACATATAAAATTAATTAAGTCACAAATAATCAACCTGTAATAAATATCAGTAGTAAGAATTTTCATAACTGAAATATTTATTAAACCATAATAAAAACTCATAAAAGGTTTTGATTATAAAATCACTACTTGTAACTCATCTATATTCTTTGAAAAAAAAAAATTCAACATTGAATCCTTAAATGAGTTTCTAATATACTCATGTAATTGTGCAATAAAATTTGGTGTATGCAAGTAACATATAAATTAGACATTTAACTAATTCATAATAATATGCACAAAACATAACTCTCATATATTTAATAAGTAGCCAATATCACAAACAACAAACTTTAATATAATTAATATTTGTATAGCTTAAATAAAACAACAACGAGAATATTTATGTTATCTCGTTGACATCTTTAAGGTAATATACTTACAATATAGTTGTTAGAAAGTATGCTACCGTTCAATTTAGCCCAAACTGTTTCAACTGCAACTTTAGTATTTAACAATTTCAACATTAAAATTTTGTTAATGAATACACGAGAAAATATATAAATAATCAAATACTTAAAAGACTCTAAAACATGAACATTTTTTTAGCTACTTGTAGCATATATTAAAACACCATAAAGATGCATTTCATTTTTTTTCTACATGTTAATCATGGACAATAAGATTTTACTCATAATCATATGTCAACAATAATTCAATACATATAATTTATAATATATATTCACATAATACAAATAACTAATTATCATATCGTTGCATTTCATTAAAATATATGAGGCACTTTTTTGACTTTAGATTATTGGGAATATTTATAATAAATTTAAATAATATAATCAAACAACAAGATATTAAAGAAATAACAAAATATGAATTAGATTAATATATTAAATAAATAGAATAAATAAAGAGATAAAGTAAGAAATAAGTGGCCTGAGCATTTGGGAGGCATGTCGAAGGCATTGTCCTAAAGCCAAAGAGTCCTCCCCTCGTGCCGGTCATATTGGTACTTAAGGGCTCCAAGATACAACCCAATGCTCAAAGCCTATCTTCTTGATGAGCACGATCACCGGAAGAAAATAACCTGTCTTCATGTGTCGCGGTTGCTCAAAATCATCAAATACTCAAAATATTTCATGTTCATGCTAGAACCTCTAAGACTCATTTATATAGTAATCTCGTAACTTAGGTAACTTACAAATTAATTCTTGTAACTCCCAAGCCATAAGTTCTTAATAAAAACATGAACGTTACAAATAATAAGTGTCGTAACATTCATGTTTTTATTATACTTGTAACGTATGAAATTAATTTCAAAATAAATATTGTAACTTATAATGTAAATATTTGTTTTAAACCTTTTATCTCCAACACATGATGCATCTAATGTATCCTTTAAGAATTGGGTTTAAGTATTATCCTCTAGAGGTCCCAGCCGTTATAGCAAACAACACTCAATCTATCTATCTCATCACCAACAAATGATGGAATACCAAGCAAAAATCATTACCCAACATGGACTATTTCCTCTAGGTAACATTAAAATTCATCCAGAGTTTCCATATATTAAGACTTATCATGTCAGAAATATAGAAAAGGATTTTCATTAGCAAGTTTTATAGTTTCTTTGGCATCTTCTCGAGCAATTCTTGATTGGAATTGAGTTTAATATTGATTATAAGCTTAATAGAATGGGCCATATAAGATAATCATATAATCATGCTTCTCTTATGACATCCCTTGGATGCTTCCAAATACTCCTAGAACGGTTTCATCTTATTTTTTGGTGGAAGCCCAGTTTGAATATTTGAAGCAAAAATAGTTAAATATTGAGGCCAAAAGGCTTCTCACCATGTCATTTACATTCTCAAGAGAACCAATATCACCATAAACAGAACTTTACAATTCTTCTCACATATGCAAGAATACTCTTTGCTCCCTTATAGCCTGTTTCAACAATGGGAATCTTACTCTTATGAGTTTTGATAATTTCAAAACTGAATCTTTGAAATTATCTTCATACCTCCACAAATTTGGCCCTCCATCTAAGACGATGCAATATCCTTCTCAATACACTCAACAAATAAGATATTATAGAAAGGTGTATTATTCAACTCACAAGCATATAGAGACAGGTGAAAGCTCCAAACACGCTTTAGGAGAATTCTTACAACTTAGCATTAATAGTTTACCGCAACTAACACAGGTAGCCCAAGCTTCAAATCTCCCATACTTTCAAAATTTCAAGACCTCTACAGCTTGGATGAGTCCATGTTGCAACAATTTTTGGATCCTTAATCATGAAACAGCTCGGTCTTCAGCATCTTCACATGACAAGTCATATTTCCAATGTGATTTTGTATGTCACAAAATCCACTGTTGCTCCTCCTGTTGGAAAGGGTAACAAAGTTTAGATTAAAAAGGGTGGTAATGGGGGTAGAGGGGGCACGCGCCTCTGATGATTTGCTTTATTAAGTTCTGAGTATTTTTTTCCAGTTTCCTATGATAGAAAGTTGGAATATTAGAGGCCTTAATGGCTTTTCTACGCAGCGAGCAGTTAGAAACTGCATTTCTAGGTACTCTTTAGGTTTGATTAGTATCCTAGAAACTAAGGTTGATCAACAGCGCCTTGCTTCAGTTGTTTCAGATATTTGTCCTTCCTGGAAGTTCTTATCCAATGCCACTGAATTAATTTCTTGTAGAGTTTTGGTGTGTTAGCATCCTACTTTGTACAGTTTGAGTGGTTCGCAGCTTTCTCCACAGTGGATCGTTTGTCGGGATACCAGATTATCAGATGGGGTTTCTTTTGGTTTGATCTTTGTTTATGGTTCTAACGCTCCGGGTGTTCGTCGACAGTTATGGGATTTTCTCAGAGCTTAGTCCATGAGGTTTGGTGACTTACCTTGGTTGGCATTGAGTGATTTCAATGCGATTTTACGCTATTTGGATAGAGTTGGTGGGGATCAGGCATGGCATGGTTACATGGATGAGTTTGGTTAGTGTATTCATGATGCAGCATTACTCAGGGTACCATCCTTTGGGCTTCGGTATACTTGGTATAATGGGCAGCAGGGAAAGGGTACTATTCTTAGGACTCTTGATTGGAGTTTTGGTAGTGCTTCAGGGTTCTTAACTTGGCCTAACACATCTTCTGAGGTTCTTCCACGGGATGTTTCTGATCACAATGCTATAGTCATCAGGTTTGGAGATCAGCGTAGGCATATCTCTAGTCCATTTAAATTTTTGAACTTTTGGGCTGACCCAGAGGATTTCTTAGAGATTGTTTAGCGAGTATGGTCTATGCCTGTGGACAGGGATCCTATGTTTCGAGTCACACAGAAATTGGGCCTATTGAAGCATGAGTTTAAGACTTTGCATGCCAAAGATTCTAGCCACATCTCTAACAGAGTCATTGAGGTTAGGGCTCAGTGGGCCGCAGCTCAGGCTACTTTGGATGAGAACCCACATTCCCTAGATTATATTTTGGCTGAGAGGGATTATGCTAAGCAGTGTTCCCAGTTGTGCAGGGATGAGGAGGCTTTCTTTCGGCAGAGGTCAAGGATCCAATGGCTTTCTTTGGGGGATCAGAATACAAGTTCTTTCACAAGTCTTTGATCCATAGACAGGTCAGGAATCGGATTCATCAGCTTGAGGATGAGGATGGTACCATCATTATAGATCGAGGTGACTTAGGTCATCTGGCTATAAGGTATTTTCAGAAATTACTTACAGCTCCTTCTCGACCTTCTATTGAAGAGGCTTCTCGATTTTTCTCTGGAAGAGTTTCTACGGAGATGCTACCTTCTTTGGTGTGCCCTATTACTGATGATGAGATCAGGTCAGCTTTATTCTTGATTCCTGATGATAAAGCTCTAGAATCGGATGGGTATACTTCTCTGTTCTTTAAGAGGACTTGGGAGATTATTGGTGTGGAGTTTACGGCTGTTGTGTACTACTTCTTTACGACTTGCCAGATGTCGAAGTGTGTTAATGCCACTAGGATTGCCTTGGTCCCCAAGGTTGAGACTCCGAGGACTATGAGTGACTTTTGACCAATCTCTTGTTGTAATGTACTTTACAAGTGCATCTCTAAAGTGATTGTAAATCGGTTCAAAGCAGTTTTACCTGATGTAATTGGGAGTTCGCAGTCAGCTTTTGTCCTAGGTCGGAGGATCTCTGATGCCATTCTATTGACTCAAGAGCTCATACATAATTACCATCTTGGGTATTCACCTCCCCAGTGCGCTTTAAAGGTAGATATTCGCAAAGCTTTTGAAACTGTCAGTTGGGATGTCATCCTTTTGGGTTTAAGGATGATCGGTATTCTAGAGTGTATGGTTCGTGATAGGTGTCTATTTATGTATTACTTTTATATCAATTCATCCATGTTTCTTTGCTATATTCCTTGGTATTTGTATGTTTTTGTGTGGTTTTGATGTTTGTAGGAGTTTTGGAGCAACTTGCATAAAAATGGAGTAAAACCCTTCATTTTCACCTCTGCTAGTCAACCATCTTCTCGGATTTAATTGTATTGATATACAATGAACCCGATGACATATTATATACCGTTGGAAAGCTCTCGAAGTCTATTTTCTGGAGAAATTTACGGTTTATAAATCCATTCAGTGTACCAAAAGTTGTAATCAAAACAGTGTGAGAAGTATAGAAATGTAATTCCACAAATCACTGTAGCATGTATAATACGGGACACTGTAGCAGGTTACTGTAGCAGAGTATTTAAACACATTTTAGGGTTTTATTTTCATAACTTGAAAAGGGGAGAACGTGGTGGAGGCTGCAGCTCTGGAATTCTTTCATCTCCTGGAGTTCTTGAAGGAGAAAGGAAGCTTGGAAAGAGGAAGAACTACAATCCAAAGAGAATTACATCAAATTTGCTAAGTTTTTCCCTTCCCTTTCATTTTCTGGAATGTCTCCATGTTGTATTGTATTTACCACGTTCTTAAACATGTGTAACTGAATCTGAATTGGTTGAGGGTGATTTCAAAGCCCCTGATATGGTTTTTGTAAGTTGATTGTGCAAGAAGTTGTTATCCAATTCTCTAATTGAAGTTGCTTGTATTTTCCTATATCTAATGCTTATGATTGCTTGCTGGATTGTATTTCGAATGGCCAACTGAATATAATCTGGTTGTTGTCTATTGCTAGACTAGAAATCTTGATCCGTAATTGTCTTGAATTTCTAATCCTTAGTAGCAAAATTGTGATCAGAGATTGCAATTGGAGAATACAACCTAAGTTAAATAATCCGAGCTTGTGTGTTTATTGCTTAGATCAACCTATCTTTCTTATCGTAATGCATCCATTGAATTAAATTTAGAGAGCTTGTTCTAGGTTGTTTAATGGATAGAGATTAAATAAAGAGCCTGTTTTGTTTAACAACAAAGTAAGGAAAGATTGGGATAACAGAGCTGTTAGCCCTAAGGCTACATGATAATTTTGATGATAACAATACACATTGATTAATTGAGATTTACTAACATGTTTATTTATGTGCAAGAGTAAGATCATTGAAATAATTTTAAAATCAAGAAGAGGCTTATTAAAATGAAGTGTTGAAGCTAAGGAGAAGACTACATGTTAAAGGCACCAAAGTTTAAGAACAAGGATTGACTCAAGGAATGTGACACATGAGCAATGTTCAATCAATTGGTCATATATATCTCTAAAAATATCCAAATGAAGTGATTCTTGAGCCTTTGGAAAGCTTACTCAATTTATAACATTTCATATGTTTTAATGAAATTCAAATTTCAAGTGCAAGGTTATCCAAATCATCATGCAAGTTGAAAGACAAATGGAAGCAGCTGACATGAGCACCGAATACTCCTTTGGACATATCTTGAGCTAGAAAAATCAAAATGACTTGATTCTTGTGGCATTAGAAAGATGACTTAATGGGGCACATTTCATATTTTTTGAAGAAATTCAAATTTCAAATGGAAGGCCGACATAATTGACATGCAATTCGGTGGACTGACACAGAGAAGAAAAATCAACTCACATGAGCACTGAATGGTGTTTTGGCCATATCTTAAGATAGAGATATCCAAATTCTTTGAATCTTAATGTTTTAGAAAGCTTATTCAAATATGCAGATCTTTTATGTTTTGAAGAAATTCAAATTTCAAATGGAAAGCTGACAGAATTATCATTCAAGTCAGTGGACAGACACATGGAGGAAAAATCAAGTCACTTGAGCACCGAATGGTGTTTTGGCCATATCTTGAGCTACAGATATCCAAATGACTTGGTTCTTGATGCGTTGGAAAGCTTATTCAAATTTGCAGATCTTTTATGTTTTACAGATTTTCAAATTTCAAACGGAACATTGACAAAAATGGCAGACAAGATTACGGTTTTTATGGTGGGCAGAAAATTTGGAGATGGTGTCTTCACTTGATTAAGTTCATCTCATTTGCCTATAAAAGGAGCCATTCTCCCATGCATTCAACAAGAGCAAGAGAAGCATTTTATCAAGCAAAAAGCAAGAGAAATATCAAGTCTAGAGAGCTTTTATATTATTTATCTACTCTTTGAAGAGAGTTATACTTTTGTTGTAAAAATTATCTTTGTTCTTGTATTGTGGTGAGAGTGAGATATTCTTGTAAAGGATAATAGTTATCCTTGAGAGAACTCTTGTTGTGTGTTATCAAGAGTTGAAGGAAGTTGCCTTGGTGAGGTTGTTCATCAAGAAGAACTCTTGGTGTGGTGTTATCAAGGGTTGAAGGAAGTTGCCTTGGTGAGGTTGTTCATCAAGAAGAACTCTTGGTGTGGTGTTATCAAGAGTTGGAAGAAAAAGTCTTGGTGAGGTTGTTCATCAAGCAAGTTGTAAAGATTTCTACAACTTAGTGGAAAGCTTAGCTCGTGGAGCTAGGAGCCCGTGGACGTAGGCAAGGTTTGCCGAACCACGTAAATTGAGTTTGCACTCTCTCTATCCCTTTCCTCTTTACATTTACTTGCACTTGTGATTGTTCATCATTATTATTCTTTTGATTGCATCTTTGATAAATTCTAATTTCATCTTCTTCACCTTTATTCTCAAAGAAAGAGTGAACTAATTTTGATCTTTCAAGAAAAGTTTTCTAAATCCGTTTTGATAAATAAAAACCCAATTCACCCCCCCTCTTGGGTTGCCATACCTGGGTCAACAAGTGGTATCAGAGCAAGGTTGCTCATTTTTTTAAATCTTAATCGATTTTTGAGCTATGGCAACTTTTAATTCAACTTCATATGTTGAGGGACTTTCTATCTCTAGACCTCCATTTTTTAATGGAAGTGATTACTCTTATTGGAAAACTAGAATGAGTATTTTCTTGAAATCTTTTGATTATGATTTGTGGTCTATTGTTTTGGAAGGACCTTTTGTTCCTACCAAAATTGAAAATGGGGAATGCATGCTTAAAGAACCTAAAGAGTTTAGTGAAGATGATAAAAAGAAATTGAGTTTGAATGCTAAAGCTATGAATGTGTTATATTGTGCTCTAGATAGAAATGAGTTTAATAGAATATCTACTTGTTCTACGGCACAAGAAATATGGCACACACTTGAAGTAACTCATGAAGGAACTAGTCAAGTTAAAGAATCCAAAATTAGTATGCTAGTTCATAGTTATGAGCTTTTTAAGATGAAATCGGATGAATCATTTTCTGAAATGTTTACTAGATTTACGGATATTATTAATAGTTTGAAATCTCTTGGTAAATCTTATTCTAATGTTGAAATGGTAAGAAAGATTCTTAGGTGTCTACCAAAATCTTGGGAGCCAAATGTGACGGCAATTCAAGAAGCAAAGGACCTCACCAAACTACCATTAGAAGAACTTATGGGTTCTCTCATTACTCATGAAATCACCTTGAAAAAGAATGAAGAAGAAGATTGCAAAATGGCAAACATGTGCTTCATGGCTTTAAGAGAAAATGAGATAAGTATTCTAAACCATGATCCTAAGCTTTCATATGATGAATTACTTGAAGCATTTCAAAAATTTACATGTGCAAGTTGATAAACAAAATTCAAAAATCAATGCTTTCAAAAAGAAGTCAAAAATCATGTTATCTCAATTAGAAGAGTTGGTGGAAATAAATGAAGCTTTAGAAAATGAAAATGAAATTTAAAGCAAAAAGATTTTGAAAGTTTGGAAAGTCAAATGCATTTTTTAAAAACTGAAAATGAGATTTTAAAACAAAAGGATTTTGATAAATTAGAGAAAGAAAATGTTATTTTGAAAAAGGAAAATAATGACTTAAGAAATATTGTTGATAGTTTTACAAAAAGCACAAAAAATTTGAATTCTATGTTACAAAACCAAATGTGTGTTTTTGATAAAAGAGGTTTAGGATATAAAAGTCATAAAAATCAAAAGTATTTTAAAAACTATTTTGTTCATGCATCTTCTAGGAATAATCCTAATCATTCATGTACTTATTGTGGAAGAAAAGGACACAAAGTGCATTCTTGCTATATATTAAGAGAAATCCTAATTTGAAACAAATATGGGTTCCAAAAAGTATCATAACTAACCCCCAAGGACCCAAGAACTTGGGGGTACCAAAAAAGGTTACTCCTTGAAATTGATTGGTAGAGTAAGGAGATGGCAGACACAATGGTCTTAGATAGTGATGCTCAAGTCATATGACGAGCATGGCCTATCCAAATTTTCAAGATTAATCATGAAAGAAGGGATATGTGACCTTCGGTGATAATGCCAAAGGAAGGGTAATCGGACATGGTGATATTGGTAACCCTTCTTCACCTATTATTAAAGATGTTTTGCTTGTTCATGGTTTGAAACATGATTTGAGTAGCATTAGTCAATTGTGTGATAAGGGATATTTTGTTGCTTTTTAGCCTAATAGATGTGTGATTAAGGATGTTAGTAACCATAAGACATTATTTGTTGGTAATAGATGTGGTAATATTTATACAATTGATATTGATGTTAATGATCATGTAGAAAATTGTTTCATTGTTAATCATGATGTTTGGTTATGGCATAGAAGATTAGGTCATGCTAGCATGGACACAATTTCAAAAATTTCTAAAAATGATTTAGTTGATGGTCTTCCAAAAATAAAATTTGAAAAGGATAAGATTTGTGATGCTTGTCAATTTGGAAAACAAGTGAGAACTTCTTTT
>SNVD02003976.1:0-19141 GCA_013180625.2 Boswellia sacra
CCTATACGGAGACATACCAATAGTTGTCTTGTAAGCAGTCCGGTATGCCCAAAGTGCATCATTCAATCGTAGGCTCCAATCTTTTCGGTTCGGATTCACTGTCTTCTCGAGAATTGACTTGACTTCTCGATTTGAAACTTCAACTTGACCACTTGTTTGTGGATGATAGGCAGTAGACACCTTGTGAGTGATGTTGTATTTTTTGAGCAAGGCTTCAAATGATCGGTTGCAGAAGTGTGTCCCTCTGTCGCTTATCATGGCTCTTGGTGTTCCAAATCTCGCAAAAATGTTAGATTTCACAAAATCTACAACAACTTTAGAATCATTAGTTCTCGTAGCTTTTGCTTCCACCCATTTAGAAACATAATCCACAGTGATAGGTGTCTATTTATGTGTTACTTTTATATCAATTCGTCCATGTTTCTTTGCTATATTCCGTGGTATTTTTATGTTTTTGTGTGGTTTTGATGTTTGTAGGAGTTTTGGAGCAACTTGCACAAAAATGGAGTAAAACCCTTCATTTTCACCTCTGCTAGTCAACCATCTTCTCGGATTTAATTGTATTGATATACAATGAACCCGATGACATATTATCTACCGTTGGAAAGCTCTCGAAGTCTATTTTCTGGAGAAATTTACGGTTTATAAATCCATTCAGTGTACCAAAAATTGTAATCAAAACAGTGTGAGATGTATAGAAATATAATTCCACAAGCACTGTAGCATGTATAATACGGGGCACTGTAGCAAGTCACTGTAGCAGAGTATTTAAACACATTTTAGGGTTTTATTTTTAGAACTTGAAGAGGGGAGAACGGGGTGGAGGCTTCAGCTCTGGAATTCTTTCATCTCTTGGAGTTCTTGAAGGCGAAAGGAAGCTTGGAAAGAGGAAGAACTACAATCCAAAGAGAATTACATCAAATTTGCTAAGTTTTTCCCTTCCCTTTCATTTTCTGGAATGTCTCCATGTTGTATTGTATTTACCACGTTCTTAACATGTGTAACTGAATCTGAATTGGTTGAGGGTGATTTCAAAGCCCCTGATATGGTTTTTTGTGAGTTGATTGTGCAAGAAGTTGTTATCCAATTCTCTAATTGAAGTTGCTTGTATTTTCCCATATCTAATGCTTATGATTGCTTGCTGATTGTAGTTGGAATGGCCAACTGAATATAATCTGGTTGGTTGTCTATTGCATAGAAGTAGAAATCCTTGATCCGTATTGTCTTGAATTTTCTAATCCTTAGTAGCCAACTTGTGATCCGAGATTGCATGGAGAATATGACAACCTAAGTTAAATAATCCGAGCTTGTGTGTTTATTGCTTAGATCAACCTATCTTTCTTATCGTATGCATCCATTGTAATTAAATTTAGAGAGCTTGTTCTAGGTTATTTAATGGATAGAGATTAAATAAAGAGCCTGTTTTATTTAACAACAAAGTAAGGAAAGATTGGGATAACAGAGCTTGTTGTTATCTACGGTTGATATTTTCAATGGTGTAATTGGATGACAATTCTATAATTAATTCGCAAATCCATATCTTGTGGTGGAGAAGGATCCCTTAACCATATTTCTCTCATTGATTTTTCACTCAAATTAACTTTCTGTTTTGTTATTCTTCATTTGCATTCTTAGTTCATTTAGTTAATCATTCAACAAAACCCCCCTTATTTAGTTTATTGTTGCTGTAAATAACACATTCAATTAGAAATCAATCCTCGTGGGAAGATATCTACTTATCACTTTATTACTTGTGCGACTAGTATACTTGCTAGTTTCGAACGCATCAGTTCTCTCCTTGTAAATTCTGGAATTCTCATAGGCATCAGTTCTAAGTTCTTCCAATTCTTGCAGTTGAAGCTTCCTTCGCTCTCCAGCAGCATCCATCTCCATGTTACAAAGCTTTACTGCCCACCATGCTTTGTGTTCGAGCTCTACTGGAAGGTGACACGGCTTACCGTAGACTAACCTATACGGAGACATCCCAATAGGTGTCTTGTAAAGCCAGTTCGGTAGGCCCAAAGTGCATATTCAATCGTAAGGCTCCAATCGTTTCTACCGGATTTCACTGTCTTCCTCGAGATCGGACTTGACGTCCCGATTTGAAACTTCAACTTGACAACTAGTTTGTGGATGATCTGGCCGTAGACACCTTGTAAGTGATGTTGTATTTCTTGAGCAAGGCTTCAAATGATCGGTTGCAGAAGTGTGTCCCTCTATCGCTAATCATGGCTCTTGGTGTTCCAAATCTCTGTGAAAAATTTTGATTTTCCAAAATCTACAAACAACTTTAAGAATCATTAGTTCTCGTACTTTTTGCTGTCCACCCATCTGAGAAACATATCCACAGTGATAGGTGTCTATTTTATTATACTTTTTATATCAATTCGTCCATGTTCTTTGCTATATTCCGTGTTATTTTTATGTTTTTGTGTGGTTTTGAAATGTTTGTAGGAGTTTGGGAGCAACTTGCACAGAAATGGAGTAAAACCCTTCATTTTCACCTCTGCTAGTCAACCATCTTCTCGGATTTAATTGTATTGATATACAATGAACCCGATGACATATAATATACCGTTGCAAAGCTCTCGAAGTCTATTTTCTGGAGAAATTTACGGTTTATAAATCCATTCAGTGTACCAAAAGTTGTAATCAAAACAGTGTGAGAAGTATAGAAATGTAATTCCAACAAATCACTGTTGCCATGTATATCCGGGATTACTGTAGCGTTACTGGTAGCCGAGTATGTTTAAACTCTTTTAGGTTGTATTTTCCTAACTTGAAGAGGGGAGAACGTGGTGGAGGCTGAAGCTCTGGGATTCTTTCATCTCTTGGAGTTCTTGAAGGAGAAAGGAAGCTTGGAAAGAGGAAGAACTACAATCCAAAGAGAATTACATCAAATTTGCTAAGTTTTTCGCTTCCCTTTCATTTTCTGGAATGTCTCCATGTTGTATTGTATTTACCCACGTTCTCTAAACATGTGTAACTAAATCTGAATTGGTTGAGGGTGATTTCAAAGCCCTTGATATGGATTTTGTGAGTTGATTGTGTAAGAAATTGTCATCCAATTCTCTAATTGAAGTTGCTTGTATTTTCCCATATCTATGCTTATGATTGCTTACTGATTGTATTTGGAATGGCCAACTGAATATAATCTGTTGTTGTCTATTGCTAGATTAGAAATCTTGATCTGTAATTGTCATGAATTTCCAATCATTAGTAGCAAAATTGTTATCAGAGATTGCAATTGGAAAATACAACCTAGGCTAAATAATCTGAACTTGTGTGATTATTGCTTAGATCAACCTATCTTTCTCATCGTAATGCTTCCATTGAATAAATTTTAGAAGCGCTTGTTTCTAGATTTTTTGAATGGATAGAAGATTTAAATAAAGAGTCTGTTTTGTTTACAACAAAGTAGGAAAGGATTGGGATAACGAGCTGTTGTTATCTACGTTTGATAATTTTCATGGTGTAATTGGATGACAATTCTGTGAATTAATTTGCAAATCCATATCTTTGGTTAGAGAATAAATCCTTACCAGATTTCTTTCATTGTGTATCTCTCAATTGATTTAACTTTGCATTGTATTATTCTTCATTTGCTTTCGTATTGAGTTAAGTTAATCAATCAACAAAACCCCCTATTTATTCTGTTTTCACTTTCGAATAACAAATTCAATTAGAATCAATCCTCGTGGGAACGATATCTTACTTATCACTTTATTACTTGTGCGACTAGTATACTTGCTAGTTTCGAACGCATCAGTTTTTGGCGCCGTTGCCGGGGATTGATTTTCTAATCAATTTGTTATTTTGTTTTCATTGTTATTCATATTTTTTTGTTTTTCTTTTCTATTGTTTGTGTGTTTAGGCGACATGGCAATAAACTTCCAACAATTCAGCATCGGATTTGAGCCACAACTACCATGGAGAGTAAATGAGGTAAGCACTCCGAACATTGAACAACAACTTTTGGAACTAACCTTTCTTGTGGAAAACATGGCTGTAGGACATATGCAGAAATCTTATGCATGTGAGGTATATTCTACCATGGAGCATCCCATCGACATGTATCCAACTTTACAAGAAGAATATATGGAACAAGCCAATGCCACTGGGTGGATCTCCCAGAACAAACAAGGCATGTATGATCCCTTCTCTAACACTAGTTTACAATGCCAGATGGGGATCACCCTAATTTTAATTACTGAACTCATCAAACCAAGTCGACCCAGATGGCATACCAAATTGGCTGCAAGGTTTCAATCAACCTAGAGTGCAGCAACCATTTCAAATGCAGCCACCACCAATGCCACATCCAGCACCGCAACCAGCTTCGCAAAACTCAGGTATGTCTCTCGAAGATATTGTTAATGCACTTGCCACTAACACACTGCAATTCCAGCAGGAAACTGGGGCAAGTATCCAAAACCTGGCAAATCAAATGGGACAATTGGCTACTAGCATGAGCAAATTCGAGGGCAAGACTCAGAAAAATTATCTTCTCAAACGGTGATCAATCTAGGAGAGACTGTTAGTGCGATAACTTCGCGAGGTGGAGAGCAATTAGATATCTTGCCAAGGAAATACACAAACTGATGAGAGATGACACCACTTCCACCATGAACAAAACATCATCTTTTAAGGTAGATCTTAAAACTCAAATTCCTTCTTATGTTACTCCTCCACCATTTCCTAGCAGATTTGCAAAATCAAAGAAGGAGGAACAAGAACAAGAAATCTGGAAACTTCACACAAAATCGAGGTAAATATATCACTTCTGGATGCTATCGAGCAAGTACCTCGTTATATAAAATGTCTCAAAGAGTTATGCACCAGCAAGAGAAAGTTAAAAGGAAATGAGACAGTAAGTGTAGGGGAAAATGTTTCAGCTGTATTGCAAAGAAAAATTCCTCCAAAGTGCAAAGATCCAGGTACTTCACCATGCCATGCACCATTGGTAAAACCAAGTTTATGTTAGATTTAGAAGCATCTATTAACATCATGCCATATTCTATTTATGCTTCTTTAAATCTTGGCCTTTTTGCGGAAACTGGTATTACCATTCAGCTTGCTGATCATTTTAATGCATATCCCAAAAGAGTTGTGGAAGATTTGCTTGTGCAGGTGAATCAATTGGTTTTCCCAGCAAACTTCTTTGTCCTTGAAATAGAGGATGAGACATCTCCTAATCCAACTTCGATTCTGTTATGGAGACCATTCGCGAAAACTGTTAGAACAAAGATTGATGTTCATGATGGCAACATCTCATCATAGAGTTTGAATGGCAAGGTGATTATGTTTCAATATTTTTGAGGGCAATAAGGTACTCTAGTGACTTACATCTGTTTTGCAGTTGACTTTGTTGATTCTTTGCCACAAACCCCAAAATGTTTTGAGTTAACTCGCAAGAATGGATTGATATGCTAATTAATGATCACTAGGGACAGAAACTTCTAAGGGTCAGAAAATTTTGATACAAGTGGTCCAAAGAAAATGGAGGAAGTGTGTGCACGCTTAGATGAGACCATAGCAATAGACCACAAATAGGTATGATGTTTCGTACATTCAATTTCCTTTATCTAATGAGAAAATTCTTCCTTCTGTGATGACAGCCCCTGCCTTGGAGCTTAAGTTTCTTCCAGATCATTTGAGGCATGGATTCTTGAGTGAGAATGATCCTTTGCCAATTATAATAGAAATGGGCCTTTCAGGAATACAAGAAGAGAAACTCGTCCGAATACTTACAAACCACAAAACAGCTATTGGGTGGACAATTGCTAACATCCAAGGCCCAGCCATATGCATGCACCATTTCTTTTTGGAAGAAGGATCCAAGCCCATTAGAGAAGCACAACAGAAATTGGATCCTCCCATGATGGAACCACCGTCGGGCTGAGGACGTTAAACCAAGCGCTTATTGGGAGGCAACCCAATGTTTTTAAAAAATAAAAAAAAAGAATAAAAGAAAAATAAAATGAGGTAATAATGATCGATTTTTGTGTCTCGAGGAGATTCCTTTCATAGGCCATCAAATTGATCAGGTTTTATCTCTCTTTGCCATCTGTCTCATTTGTTTTTATAGTTTTTACTTGTTTTTGACTTTTGTTTGCTATTGTGTTGTTATCTCTTTTATGTGTCTTTAGTTTCGTTTTTGCTCTTTTCTTTACCTTTCTTTTGTTTAATTTGATTACTCTGTGCTTTGAGCTCATTTGTGCAGCAGCTTGTGGAAACATCCAAACGGAAGTTGAAGTCATTCGCCAAAGGTTTGAAATGTGCATATCTTGGAGAAAAACAAACCCGATCGCATTATCGGTAATATCTCTTCTTTTCTCCTCTTCATGGATGCCGATATCTTTCTGTCGAACCTTCGTAAATATTTCCCTTCACTTCCTCAAAATGCTGTGTTTAAAATTTATAAAGTACGGATGACTAGACTTTGGGTATTGATGCTCTTAAATCTGCCTGCGGATAACCGATGGCTTATCGAAGCCAAAGTAAGATTGTCCTGTGAGCCTGATATTAATCTAGCAAAATACATGTCTGGTCTAGGAAAGAGCTACTTGCCAAGAGGCGAAGAGCAAAGAGGTTACAAGTATGTTATAAATGTGCTAGATGGAATTGTAACCAGACTTGTCGTTCATTAGGTTTTGCGTCCAGGAATAGAGAAGATAAACTTTCATTTATTAAGAATGGTTTGAGTAATGAGTCGCTGGATAATGTTTTGTTACCTCTCGAGTCACATTCTTGTGGACTTGTTCAGCGTGAATTGCTTAATCTATGGACAAAATTTCGTGATGATTGGCAGTGTTATAGTCTAGGGAATCTGACTAAAAACGACCCTGTTTGCCAGTTTATAAGAAAACGGGATGGGAAGCAAATCCCCGACTCATAGAAGGCGTTTCAGCCGTTACTGGACGTAAAACCAGAGGAAGATGTGAGCCACAATCACAACTACTTGTATATTTGAATGTGTGTTGTTGTTGTCAAATTTCTTTTTCTTGTTTCGTTTGATCTGATTATCAATGTTGTTTTTGTATTATTGTTGTTTGTTGATTTTGTTTGTTTTAATTTCAAGTTTTCTTTTTGACAAACCATATGACTACCCCATGGCATAAGTACACGTGGGAGATAAGTGTGGAGGTTTTGTCAACCTTCGCCAAAAGTGTATCTCCATTTTTAATGCTTCACGTGGGAGATAAGTGTGGAGGTTTTGTCAACCTCCACCGAAAGTGTATGTCCATTTTCCATGCTTCACGTGGGAGACAAGTGTGTAGGTTTTGTCAAACCTCGCCGAAAGCATATCTCATTTTTTCAAATCTTGTGGCGATAAATCTGCATCGAGCAACCCCCACCGAAAGTATGTCCCCTTGTGTCAAAATTTGAGAGTTTTATGGGTGTATATATACATTCTGCATATTTTCATATGTCATTCCATAACCTGTCTTGCAATTGAAAAGCATAATATCTAACGTGTCGTACACAAGATTAGAGCACTTGTAGAAATGGAGAAAACACCAATTCGGCGATTCCGCAATATATGCGTATTTTGCGGATCGCAATTTGGTAAAGATGGAGAGTTTACCACAGCAGCTCTTGATCTTGGTCGGACATTAGCTGCGAGGGGCATTAATTTGATTTATGGAGGGGGTAGTCTTGGGTTAATGGGGTGTGTGTCGACAGCTGCATCCCTAGGAGGGAGCAAAGTTTTCGGCATTATCCCTAAACCATTAGCTGTACGAGATATCGTAGGCAACACAATCGGGGAAGAGTTACAGGTCTCTAGCATGCATGAGCGTATTGCACATATGGTTGTTAAGTCCGATGCATTTATAGCTTTGCCTGCTGGTTATGGTACATTAGAGGAGATATTTCAAATCACCTCTTGGGCACAGCTAAACATCCATCGGAAACCCATTGGTTTGTTAAATGTTAATAATTTTTTTGATGGTTTGTTGTCCTTTCTTGATCAAGCTGTAGAAAAAATTTTCATCTCACCGTCAGCAAGGCAAATGCTGGTTACAGCTTCAACTGCAGGAGAGTTTATTGACAAACTACAAGAATTCGTCTATTCACCTGATCCAACAATGGCTCGGATAAATTGGTTTGGAGAAGGCAACAAAAGGCGTCAACTGGATTTAACCTCCATCTGTAATCTCTATTTGCTGGTTTGCTTCGTTTTTGTTTGCTTTCTTTTTAGTGTGTTTATTTGAGATTTTTCATGTCGTTTCTTTTGAGCTATTTAAGGTTATTTCTTTCGTCCCAGGTAATATTTTCTAATCTCGGTTTTTAGAGTGGTGGCTTAAAAAGTTCAAGTTCTCTTGAAACGCATTCTGGATCTCTTCAATCCCTAATGGCTGAATAAGGAGGCTAACTTGTAAACTTTGTAGACCCATTCTAACTAACTTGTTTTTGTTTGCTGACTTGTTGAACTTTGTTATTTTATGAGTGAGTTTAGTTTTGCGTAATTTAGAGTTGTTATGTGTTTTTATCTTTATCAGTTTTGATTTAAAAAAAAAACAATTGTGGAAAAACCTGAGAATGGCAGAATATGGGGTTTCTTTAACCCTTGAAACGCATTCTCTCTAAATAAATCTGTAGTTTGTTTATTTCATGTTATTTGAAGTGTCTTGTTTCTTGTTTTGTTCTTTCATAATAAAGGTATATAGGCTGGAAACCTTAATTCTGCGGGCTACTGGTCCTAAGGATTGTTGAAATATACAATCTTGACTCAGGTGTAACAACGCCACGTACCTCTTTTCTTGCATTTTGTGGGTCAATGATAAGACAATGATTGAATTAATAATAACTCTTGGAAAATGATAAATGATGCATGGATCTGTGTGCTTGAAATGTTTATTGGTTTTCGATTTGCTTTTAATTCCTTGCGCAACATTGAGCACTGAGCTATTATCACTGAGTTATTTGTTCACTTAGAGAAGTTTATGTAATTTAAATGTTTCTTCAGATTTCAATGAATTCTAGAACTTGTTTGATGGTCACTCGAGGCGAAATCCTAGACTGTGCAACATTGGGGAAATGATTTAGGCCATCTTTGGACCGTTTGAGCCTAATAGCCAACCTTGACTGAAATTGATCCCTAGTTACCCCTTTGAGCCTTTGTAAGCCTTTTTCTTTGTTAACTCACTAAAAGATTTCCTAACCTAAAATGAATTTGTTTCAAACAGTTTATCCCTTACCTATGAGCATGTAGATTATTCACAATTAAATTCTGAGCTATGTTCTGGTTTTGGGAAGTTACAGGAGGTTGGGATGTGTCATGAGCATTGCAAGTGAGTTCTATTATGTTTGTAAAAAAAAGAAAAAAAAAGAAAAAAAAAGACAATCTGTACTTATCGTCCACGTACTTACACATTGAGGACAATGTGTTGTTTAAGTGTAGGGGAGGGGAAGTGTAATAAAAAAAAGAAAAAAAAAGAAAAAAAAGAACAAAAGAAGAAGAATAAGAGATCTATACCCTTAAGTGTTCTTAAAAAGAATGAAACAACAAAGTGTGGGGGTGTATTTTTCTTTTGTTTTCTGCAAAAAAAAAAAAAAAAAAGATTGAGTGTTCTAAATAAGTTTGGGGGAGTAACCTGGTGAATTGAAATGAAATTGTGTTATAGGATTGAACTCTACATAGTCTTGAATGATTTATGTGTTTGTGGGTGATTTGAGCCAAATTATTATCCTTTATCATACCTTCACCCAGGCCAAACGTTACAAGCTTAATAAAGTCCTACTTGATCCTTGGTGTTGTGCATGTCTACATTAGTGGAGAGTGACTTGAAAAGCAAGCCTATGGAGTTCATTATACACACATCTTCAATATTAAATATGATTCATTTTTATGCATAAACTCATCCGGGTTACAAGTGATTAGGTTAGAATGGCTCTACACACACACACTTGAGGAATTGAAATGAAGCGAAGCTAATCTTTGAGATAAAATTCTTGATCAAGTGCATTATTTTGAAGTTTTCCTTGGGTTATAATTAAGTACAATCTTTGAGGCCTATTTGCAAGATACAGCATTTGTGTGTTTTAATTTTTTTGTTGATTCTGTTTCGGTTTAGTTTTATTTCATATTGTCGTAGTTGCTCGAGGACTAGCAAAGTCTAAGTGTGGGGAATTTGATAGTGTCTATTTATATATCATTTTCATATCAATTCGCCCATGTTTCTTTGCTATATTCCTTGGTATTTTTATGTTTTTGTGCGGTTTTGATGTTTGTAGCAGTTTTGGAGCAACTTGCACAAAAATGGAGTAAAACCCTTCATTTTCACCTCTGCTAGTCAGTGATCTTCTCGGATTTAATTGTATTGATATACAATGAACCCGATGACATGTTATATACCGTTGGAAAGCTCTCGAATTCTATTTTCTGGAGAAATTTACGGTTTATAAATCCATTCAGTGTACCAAAAGTTTTAATCAAAACAGTGTGAGATGTATAGAAATATAATTCCACAAGCACTGTAGCATGTATAATACGGGGCACTGTAGCAAGTCACTGTAGCAGAGTATTTAAACACATTTTAGGGTTTTATTTTCATAACTTGAAGGGGGAAATACGTGGGAGGAGGCTGCATTTCTTGATTTCTCTCATCCCTTGGAGTTCTTGAAGGAGAAAGAAGATTTTGAAAGAGGAGGAACTACAATTCCAAGAAGATTCATCTACAAAGAAGATTTTCAAAGAATTTGCTAAGTTCTTTCTTTCCTTTTCATTCTGGAATTTCTCTGTATTGTATTTGTTATTCTGATTGAATATGTGTAACTAAATCTGAATTGGTTGATTGTGATTTCAAAGCCCTTGATATGGATTTTGTGAGTTGATTGTGTAAGAAATTGTTATCCAATTCTCTAATTGAAGTTGCTTGTATTTTCCCATATCTAATGCTTATGATTGCTTACTGATTGTATTTGGAATGGCCAACTGAATATAAATCTGTTGTTGTCTATTGCTAGATTAGAAATCTTGATCCGTAATTGTCATGAATTTCCAATCATTAGTAGCAAAATTGTGATCAGAGATTGCAATTGGAAAATCCAACCTAGGTTAAATAATCCGAACTTGTGTGATTATTGCTTAGATCAACCTATCTTTCTCATCGTAATGCTTCTATTGAATTAACTTAGAGAGCTTGTTCTAGGTTGTTTAATGGATAGAGATTAAATAAAGAGCTTGTTTTATTTAACAACAAAGTAAGGAAAGATTGGGATAACAGAGCTTGTTGTTATCTGCGGTTGATAACTTCAATGCTGTAATTGGATTACAATTCTATGTTAATTCAGAAATTCATATCTTGTGGCAGAGAAAGAACCCTTAACCAAGTGTCTCTCATTGAATTTTCAATTCATTTAATATTGTGTTGTGTTATTATTTATTTGCCTTTGTATTCAGTTTAATTAATCATTCAACAAAACCCCCCATATTTAGTTTATTGTTGCTGAAAAATAACAAATTTAATTAGAATCAATCCTCGTGGGAACGATATCTCACTCATCACTTTATTACTTGTGCGACTAGTATACTTGCTAGTTTCGAACGCATCACAGAGCATATTTACTTTGACACAAAAAAATGCCCTCCTTGTTACGCGTAACCTCTACACCCAAAAAATATTTCAATACTCCAAGATCATTAATATGAAAACACTCACTCAAATAGTTTTGGAAGTGTTTAATATGCACACTATCATTTCCTGTAACAACTAAGTCATCAACATACACCAAAACATGTAAACGTACCCCATTGTGCAAATATGCAAATAGAGAATAATCAGACCAAGATTGAGTGAATCCATATCGTTTCAAGGCCGTTACTAACTTGGAAAACCAACAACGAGAAGCCTGTCATAACCCATACAATGATTTTTTTAGTCGACAAACCTTCCTCGAGAGGCAAATCCTGGTGGCATTCGCATGTATACTTCCTCCTGTAAATCTCCATGCAAAAATGCATTATGTACATCCATCTAATGCAATTCCCAGTTCTTTGCTGCTGCCACTGCTAAAAAAACATGTACAGTAACCATCTTGGCCACTGGAGCAAAATGTTTCATTGTAGTCTATACCCTCTACTTGATTGTTTCCTTGAATTACCAATCGTGCTTTGTAGCATTCAATAGTGCCATCTGAATTATACTTTATTTTGTACACCCATTTGCTCCCAATAGCTTTCTTTCTTGGAGGTAGATCTTCAACTGTCCATGTGTCATTTTCTTTAAGAGCTTGTATCTCCTTTTTCATAGCCTCTCTCCAATGTTCATGTTGAACTGCTTCTGCATAATTTTTGGGCTCATGACCTGCTGTGACAGCAGCTAAAAAATTTCTGTGTCGTAAAGAGAATTTATCACAATTCATAAAATGCGGTATAGGATAAGGATTACCTAAGGCCGACTTTTGTTGGGATGAGAGTGTGGAGGGGCTTATACAGCGAGCTATATGCGTCACATAATCTTTGAGTTGTGTTGATCGCTGCTTCACTCTCTATCCTCGTCCAAGCTGGTCCTCCTGTCGATGCAATGTGCTGCCTTCTAAAATCTCTTTATCACTTGCAACATTACTTATAAGTGGCTCCTCATCGCTACTTGCAATGACATCACCAGTGCCACCCCTCATATCATTTTCGTTATTGTCAGGTGAAGTATTGAAATTACCCCCCCTCACTTCTTGGGCCTCCGTCATACCATGTGCACCACCAAAATCAAATTCCTCCTCAACATGGTACCTTTTATTGATGCCCATTTGGTTATAATTAATTCATTTCTTTGTCCAAGAGTCTGATTCATATGGGAATTCGGTTTCACAAAATGCAACATCTTTTGATACAAAGAATTCATTTGTGTTCAAATCATAAAGGGGCTATCCTTCTTTTTCAAAAGGATATCCCACAAAAATACAACGTCATCCTCTACTTGCAAATTTATCTTTTTCTCTATTTATATTTCTACCGTAGCACAAACAACCAAAAGTACGAATATGGTTGTTGGAAGGAGGTTGCCTAAACAACATTTCATAGGGGGTTTTTCTGTTCAACAGAGCGGAAGGAGTTTGATTAATAAGGTATCCAGCTTTTAGTACACATTCTTCCCAAAATTCAATAGGAAGGCCAGCTTAGAATCGTAAAGCTCTAGCAACATTCAAGATGTGCCTATGTTTTCGCTCAACACGTCTATTTTGTTGAGGCGTGTCAACACAAGAGGTTTGGTGCACAATCCCAAGTTCAAGAAAATATTCTTTCAAAGAAAACTCTGTCCCATTATCACTCCTAACAACTTTGACTCTTTTGTTATATTGTCGTTCGACCATAGTGATAAAATTTCGAAGAGTTTGACCAACTTCAGCTTTGTCATTAAGTAAATATAATCAAACAGCTCTTGAGAAATCATCTACAATAGTCAAAAAAATATGAGGCACTACAAGAGGCACGAATTTGATATTGTCCCTACAAATCATAATGTATTAACTCAAATGATTCTTTTGCTTTATTATTACTAGAAACAAAGGCATCTCTAGTATGTTTTGCCTTGAGATAGATTTCACACATTTTATTTTCATTACTATTGCTACTGGCATTTATTCCTGGAAGCAAGTTAATCACCCTCTTAGAAGGATGTCCTAGCCTCTTATGCCATAATTCAAATGAATCAACACAACTTGCCTTGTAGGCCTTTACTGAAGGCGTTCCTTCAAAGTAGTAAAGCCCCCCACATAGCTCACCCGCACCAATCACCATCCTCGTAGTAGGGTCATGTATAACGCAAAATTTGTTAGTGAATTGGATACTATAATTGTTCTCATGGAGTAATTGTGACATAGAAATTAGATTGCATTTTAATTGAGGCACAAATAAAACATTATTTAATTTCATGTGATTGTTCGGAATCACATCTCCCTTCATTGTAGCATGCGTTTCTCCTCTATCGGGTAGCCCTACTGGACAACTGGTCACTGTCTTTGTATTAACCAAGCCAACAAAATCACAAGTCATATAATGTGATGCTCCTGTATCAATTATCCACCTTTTTCTCACTCCCGTACCTGTTAACTTTTTCATTATTGCTTGGTTTGCATGAATTGAGCAATTGCATCAGACTTTCCCATTGTTCCTTCGACATTCCTACAAATCCTTGGCTAGCATCAGACTTCTGACAAGTTAGTGGCTGCTCTGAAGCTTGAGGAGTATGTGCTTGAGTAAAAACTTCTCGACCACGTTTTCCTGCACTCGCAGCTTGACCTTCTCGGCCTCGTCCAATCCCTCGTCCTGTCAGTTTTGGTCTGTCGCCCTACCAGTCGGGGTATCCGATGAGCTGAAAACAGCTACCCGCATCGTGTCCCTTTCATTGGCAATTTGAACATGTCACTTGCTTATCTTTTCCATTAGTCCCGACTCTTCGATGGATCAGAATCGTTTGTACCGCTAGAGCGATTGGTTCTCCTCTTTCTCTACACAAAGGTTACAATATGAACTGGTTCTTCTTGGATCACCATGGAATAAGTCTTGTTGAGACTGGCCAGTGGATCTCTGCTAAGAATATTGCTTCGAACATTACCATACACGACATCATCTAATCCCATCAAGAACTAATGCACTTTCTCCTCCTCACGCTTCTTTTCAAGTTGTACAGACAAATCACATATGCAATCTTTACACTTACAAATTGGAAACTGCTCATGATTTGCCAATTCATCCCATATTTGCTTTAGCTTTCGATAATATATCACAATTGCCAAGCCCCTTTGTTTGCAGTTAATTAATTCAACTTTTAGTTGATGCACTCGTGTCCCATTGGCAATGGAGAATCGCTCCTTGATCTCATCCCAGAGGTTCTTTGCTATCTCCATATGAGTAATAATTGATCTCAAAGTTGGTTCTATGGTGTTGAGAATCCACAACACCACCATTGAATTCGTAGTCCACCAATCTTCTAATTCAACAGAGTTTTCTGATGGCTGAGACACGGACCCGTCAATAAATCCAAACTTTTTCTTAGCCCGAAGCGCCATCCGCACAGATTGAGCCCATTCATCGTAGTTGTTTCCCTTCAATTGAACCTGTATTATGAGGTTTCCCAGGTTATCAATAGACCTAAGATAATATGGTGAAGTAGTACTCTTCTTGCTCTCACCATCATTCTTCTTGTCATCCGTCATTGCAGCAGATCACTAGTTTCAAGAAGCCTAGAAAATTGGCTCTGATACCTGAAAAAAATCAATGTTATGAGAAAGTTGTTCTGTCTTATTCATGGAATGGTGGAGCACATATATACAAGGAGAAGGCCTACCTAATTACAGCAAGAATTAAAGCTCCAACATGGATCATGCCTACAATCACGACTAATCACAATTGCTATCTACCTATATATAGAAAAGATAGCAAATATGGAGGATAAAATATTTACATACTATACATGTGATCTATGCAATCCCATTAGTAATGAATCACAAATTTGTCTTATTGAAATTTACTTAAAGTTGAAATAAATTAAAATTATTTATTTTATTATTTGTGAATGATTAATTGTAAGATAATAAAAACTCGAATAGGTCCAAGTTTAGAGTTCTATTAATAGTAGGGGAAAAATTGAAGTAGTGTGTTCTTTTTTATACTCAAATCTTTTTTTTCATATTTTTTAATGTGTTTTACATTCGATATAAATTAAATATCCTTTTCAAAAGTTAAAATAATTCAAAATCAACGTCGTATTCTCAAATCAAAATAAATGTTTTCTCCTTTGGGCTTTTTTGGGTGGGGTTTGCGGGGGCGCAGGGTGCAGCGGCCCCAACTGGACACATTGTGGCTTCGTCCATGGCTTCTCCCTCATATTTCTAGTGGTGGGGTTGGGTGGGATTTGCGGGGACGCGGGGTGCAGAAGCCCCAACTAGACACAATATGGCTTTGTCCATGGCTTCTCCCTCATATCTTCAGTAATCAATCTTTAGCTTAGTAGTGTTCAATTTTCTTGCCTTTACTCGCTATAAAACTATATATAACGTAAATTAATCTACAATTCAAGAAGCAAACCTGCATAAAGAGCTGCAGAACGAGTTCTTCCAACATAATAAACATACTATTTTGACAAAACCAATGGCAGAATCATAAAGATCTTCTCCACAAACAGAGAATTCAAGGTTCTGGGTTTCAAGTACTAATCACCAAATAGGTCACAGTTGAAAACATAAAGAAACAAAGCCGAAGTTTCTTAGAACTTGTTTATGGAACAGTGGGATAGGTCATCTACAACAACTTATGCTTGCATTGGGATTTGGTAAAACTGTCATTTCTTCATTATATATAATGAATGGAAGATGAATAAGCCTTTGTTGCAATATAGCTCTAGTAGGACATCACTTAACTCAAGCGTTGTGCTGCTGGAGTACTGGTAGGCTACAGAGATGTTATCATTCATACATTTTCAGGTCGAAAATGTTGAGAAGTTGCATTAATGCTTAAAGGTTTGGGTTGTTTCCTAGTTTTGGTTGGAAAATATGAGGGCTGACCTAAGCCTAAATGTGCATTAGTCTTTTCTTTTGATGCATATCATGAGTAGAGTAGCTGATGCCTTTTAGTTCCATTCATAACGGATTACATTTCTATTAACATATAAATTTTGTTTAAAATTATTTGTATATGAATTTGTGTTACTTAGATGAATTTATCAATAAAAATGCCAAAATATACTACTACTAATAATAACAACAGTAATATTAATACAGTAAAACCTCGATAAATGAATGTTTGATAAATTAATTACCTCAGTTAAATAATAAAATCTTCTGGTCCCGACTCATGCTTATGTAATAAATGAATTATTTCATTAAATGTATAAAAAATAATTTTTTTTCAAATCCTTTAAGGCCCAACAAAAATGTAAATTAATAATTAATCCCATACATGAAATATAAAACATATAAAGCTTATAATATCAATATGATTTTTTCTTGACAACTTCCGGTTTCTCAATTCTGCTCTTTTTCAAAATATGCATATAAAGTTTTTTGTTTTTTCTTACTATATAAACTAAACTCAATTTCATCCTTAATTTTTTGCAAAGTAAGCACCACATTTAGAATTTTTTTTTTCATGTTGTAGCAAGAAGTTGTGTAAGGTTGTCATAACTTGAATGACCTCTTTTGGAGAAACATTTGGTAAAACGGAACTATCATCTAGATCATGAATATCATCAACAGACATATTTATTACTTTTTCAAAAAATCTCTTCATCAGTAGACAATTCCATTACTATATCATTTTTATTAGGATAATTTAAAATGTGCTCAATATCTATTGAATTTCTATAGCATTGAACAGAAATAGCTTTGTGTAATTTATAGATGCCATCATCTTCACTACTTCTTGTTCTATAACCATATTCATCTGACTGGATTTTGCAATGTCGAAAATAATTTGCAATTATTGTTGTCTTCACATCAATGTACCAAGTTGCATTAATAAAATTAATAGCATTCAATATGTTAACTTTTTATGAATTTGTTACTCCTACCTCATAGCCCTCCAAGATGCTAAAATAAAATGATGTTGGCAATTTTTTTTATTAATAACACCTTCATGAATTTTCTTAAAAAAATATGCACAAGTAATTAAAATATAAAAATCTTCATAAATGAATAACTATTCATTTGCTAGTAAATTAATAAATTATTCATTATTGATAATTAAATAACCTCTACAAAAAATAATAATTTATTATAGTTCGAACAATATTTATTTATCAAGGTTTTACAACAACAACAACAACAATAACAACAACAACAACAACAATAATAATAATAATAATGCTCTCTAATTGTATTGGTATGTAGTGGATAGCCATTTGTTAATTTTTGCCTTCTAAAAGCTAAGCATCTCCTTTAGGGGTGCACAAATTAATTCAACCCGATTTGTTTTTATCGATTTGATTAGGTTATGATCGGATTCCTTCAATGATAAACCCAAAATCGGGTTACAAAGGTCTGATTGTTATGGGATCGAGTTTTGAACAGTTTTTTTTTTGCCATAACCTAACAAAACTCGACCCGGCATATATATATATATTTTTAAAAATATTGCATTATGCCACGTGTTAGTAATTGTTGGGTGGAAAGCACAATGATACTGTGGACATTGCCACATCGGATAAGTGATATAAAATCAAAATATTTGCAACCCTATCCTAAAGCCTAATTGATCGCCTCTACAGCTCCAGAACTTGCCTCCACCGTCGTTTGGTGTCGCCATCATCTCACGTCCAACCATCCATTCTCCTTTCAATCGAGCCAGTCCTTTATCATGTGCCACTCGTGTCTGGCCTTTACTTTACCGCTCGCGGCTCTCTTCCACTCTATCATTTATCGCACTTGCTACCACCTCCAATCTCCATTGGCCCTTATCTTTGTCACTCATGATAATCTCATTACGCACGCTTGAAGGTCTTGCCTTACCAACGAGCCAGCAATTGATAGTATTCCTGAATTTTTATTCAAAATCTTCGTCTTGGCTTTTCTTTATTCTCTACTTTGGGGTTTTTGCAAAACAACGTGCTCAATTGATTCTCTTTTCTGTGCTTTTAACGTTTTGGGTATGCTTTGATTCTAATAGATTATACGAAATAAGGAGAGAAATTATTTTTTCCATGTATCTCTTTTCTGTAACCTATCTAGCAAGTTTTGCATTTTCATTTTCTTCTTTCCTATTTTTCTTTAGATGTATTGCTATAGGAAAGATTCACTGAGTTGATTGGATTTGATTCCAATTAATTAAATAAAATAAAGAAAAGAATGGTTCTTCCCATCTTGGTTTCGCTTTTTCTATAAGTCGTGGACTTGTTAAGTGAGCTGCTTTTACGAATAATTTCATGGGAAAATTGAAAAAATAATCCAAATTAAGGGACTTAATTGAAAAATAAGCCACTCCCATCAAATTTTGATGCAGTAGACTTTTTTCTCGCAAATTACCTCATTACCCTTCTTTCTATATTTTTTCGCATAATTCTTTCTCATCTTCTTCTCTCTTCTTCATCATTTCTCTCTCTGTAATTCCAATATCTCTCTCGTCTTTTTCTCTCTTCTTCCTATATTTTACCGCATTTTCTCCATCTTATTTATCATCAAATATATTCATCAACTCAAGTTT
>SNVD02003977.1:0-19295 GCA_013180625.2 Boswellia sacra
TTCTCTACCACAAGATATGGATTTTCGAATTAATCGTAGAATTGTCATCCAATTACAGCATTGAAGTTATCAACCGTAGATAACAACAAGCTCTGTTATCCCAATCTTTCCTTACTTTGTTGTTAAATAAAACAAGCTCTTTATTTAATCTCTATCCCTTAAACAACCTAGAACAAGCTCTCTGAGTTTAATTCAATGGATGCATTATGATAAGAAAGATAGGTTGATCTAAGCAATAAAAACACAAGCTCTGATTATTTAACTTAGGTTATATTCTCCAATTGTAATCTCTGATCACAATTTTGCTACTAATGATTCGAAATTCAAGACAATTACGGATCAAGATTTCTAGTCTAGCAATAGACAATATCCAGATTATATTCAGTTGGCCACCCAAATACAATCCCGCAAGCAATCATAAGCATTAAACATGGGAAAATACAAGCAACTTCAATTAGAGAATTGGATAACAATTCCTTGCACAATCAATTCATAAAAACCATATCAAGGGCTTTGAAATCACCCTCAACCAATTCAGATCTAGTTACACATATTCAGATACAATACAAATACAATACAATATGGAGACATTCCAGAAAATGAAAGGGAAAGGGAAAACTTAGCAAATTTGGTGAAATCTTTTAGGATTTGTAGTTCTTCCTCTTTCCCAGCCTTCAATCTCCTTCAAGAACTCCAAGAGATGAGAGAAATCCAAAGATGCAGCCATCCTCCACGTTTCCCCCTCTTCAAGTTCTTCAAATAAAACCTAAAATGTGTTTATATACCTGTCTCTTATACACATCTAGATGTGTATAAGAGACAGGTATTATACATGCTACAGCGATTTGTGGAATTACATTTCTATACTTCTCACACTGTTTTGATTACAACTTTTGGTACACTGAATGGATTTATAAACAGTAAATTTTTCCAGAAAATAGACTTCGTGAGCTTTCCAACGGTATATAATATGTCATCGGGTTCATTGTATATCAATACAATTAAATCCGAGAAGATGGTTGACTAGCAGAGGTGAAAACGAAGGGTTTTACTCCATTTTTGTGCAAGTTGCTCCAAAACTCCTACAAACATCAAAACCACACAAAAACATAAAATTACCAAGGAATATAGCTAAGAAACATGGACGAATTGATATGAAAATGATATATAAATAGACACTTATCAAATTCCCCCCACACTTAGGCTTTGCTAGTCCTCGAGCAACTACGACAATATGAAATAAAACTAAACCGAAACAGAATCAACAAAAAATTAAAACACACAAATGCTTCATTTTGCAAATAGGCCTCAAAGATTGTACTTAATTATAACCCAAGGAAAACTTCAAAATAATGCACTTGATCAAGAATTTCATCTCAACGATTAGTTTCGCTTCACTTCAATTCCTCAAGTGTGTGTGTGTAGAGCCATTCTCACCTAATCACTTGTAACCTGGATGAGTTTATACATAGAAATGAATCATATTTAATATTAAAGATGTGTGTATAAATGAACTCCATAGGCCTGATTTTCAAGTCACTCTCCACTAATATAGACAAGCACAACACCAAGGATCAAGTAGGACTTTATTAAGCTTGTAACGTTTGGCTTGGGTGAAGGTATGATAAAGGATAATAATTGGCTCAAATCACCCACAAACACATAAATCATTCAAGACTATGTAGAGCTCAAGCCTATAACAAAACTTCATTTCAATTCACCAGGTTACTCCCCCAAACTTATTTAGAACACTCAATCTTTTTTTTTTTTTTTGCAGAAAGCAAAAGAAAACTACACCCCCACACTTTGTTGTTTCATTCTTTTTAAGAACACTTAAGGGTATAGATCTCTTATTCTTCTTCTTTTGTTCTTTTTTTTTCTTTTTTTATTACACTTCCCCTCCCCCACACTTAAACAACATATTGTCCTCAATGTGTAAGTACGTGGACGATAAGTACAGATTGGCTTTTTTTTTCTTTTTTTTTTCAAATACAATAGAACTCACTTGCATTGCTCATGACACATCCTAACCTCCTCTAACTTCCCAAAATCAGAACATAGCTCAAAATTTAATTGTGAATGATGTACATGCTCATAGGTAAGGGATAAACTGTTTGGAACAAATTCATTTGAGGTTAGGAAATCTTTTAGTGAGTTAACAAAGAAAAAGGCTCTTACAAAGGGTCAAAGGGGTAACTAGGGATTAATTTCAGTCAAGGTTGGCTATTAAGGCTCAAACGGTCCAAAGATGGCCTAAATCATTTCCCTTATGTTGCACAGTCTAGGATTTCGTCTCGAGTGACCATCAAACAAGTTCTAGAATTTATTGAAATCTGAAGAAACACTTAAATTGCATAAACCTTCTCTAAGTAAACAAATAACTCAGTGATAATGGCTCGGTGCTTAATGTTGTCCAAGGAATCAAAGGTAAAGCAAAAACTAATATACATTTCAAGCACACAGATCCATGCATCATTTATCATTTTCCAAGAGTTATTCTTAATTCAATCATAATCTTATCATCGACCCACAAAATGCAAGAAAAGAGGTACGTGGCGTTGTTACACCTGAGTCAATATTGTATATTTTAACAATCCTTAGGACCAGTAGCCCGCAGACTTAAGGTTTCCAGCCTATATACCTGTATTATGAAAGAACAAAACAAGAAACAAGACACTTCAAACAACATGAAATAAACAAACTACAGATTTATTTAGAGAAAATGCGTTTCAAGAGTTAAGGAAACCCCATATTCTGCCATTCTCAGGTTTTTCCACAATGTTTTTTTTTCGAATCAAAACTGATATAGACAAAAACACACAACAACTCTAAATTACACAAAACTAAACTTACTCATAAAATAACAAAGTCCAACAAGCCAGCAAGCAAAAACAAGTCAGCTAGAATGGGTCTAAAAAAGTTTAGAAGTTAGCCTCCTTATTCAGCCATTATGGATTGAAGAGATCCAGAATGCGTTTCAAGAGAACTTGAACTTTTTAAGCCACCACTCTAAAAACCGAGATTAGAAAATATTACCTGGGGTGAAAGAAACAACCTGAAAAACTCAAAAGAAATGACATAAAAAAAAAACTCAAATAAACACAACAAAGAGAAAGCAAATGAAAATGAAGCAAACCAGCAGATAAAGATTACAGATGGAGCGTTAAATCCAGTTTACGCCTCTTATTGCCTTCTCCAAACCAATCTATCCGAGCTATTGCTGGATCAGGCGAATAGAAGAATGCTTGTAATTTGTCAATTAACTCCCCTGCAGTTGAAGCTGTAACCAGGATTTGCCTCGCCGACTGTGAGATGAAGGTTTTTTCTACTGCTTGATCAAGAAAAGACAACAAACCATCAAAAAAATTATTGACATTTAACAAACCAATGGGTTTCCGATGGATGTTTAGATGTGCCAAAGAGGTGATTTGAAATATCTCCTCTAATGTACCATAACCACCGGGCAAAGCTATAAATGCATCAGATTTAATGACCATATGTGCAATACGCTCATGCATACTAGAAACCTGTAAATCTTCCCCCATGGTGTTGCCTACGATATCTCGTACAGCTAATGATTTAGGGATAATGCCGAGAACTTTGCTCCCTCCAGGGATGCAGCTGTCGACACACACCCCATTAACCCAAGACTACCCCCTCCATAAATCAAATGAATACCCCTCGCAGCTAATGTCCTACCAAGATCAAGAGCTGCTGTTGTAAACTCTCCATCCTTACCAAATTGCGATCCACAAAATACGCATATATTTTGGAATCGCCGAATTGGTGTTTTCTCCATTTCTACAAGTGCTCTAACCTTGTGCAAGGCACGTTAGGTATTATGCTTTTCAAGTGCAAGATAGGTTATAGAATGACCTTTGAAAATATACAGAATGGATATATACACACGTAAAACTCTCAAATTTGACACATGGGGACATAATTTCGGTGGGGGTTATTCGATGCAGATTTATTGCCCCAAGATTTGAAAAAATGAGATATACTTTCGGCGGGGTTTGACAAAACCTACACACTTGTCTCCCACGTGAAGCATGAAAAATGGAAATATAATTTCGGTGGGGTTTGACAAAACCGCCACACTTATCTCCCACGTGAAGCATGAAAAGTAGAGATATACTTTCGGCGAAGGTTGACAAAACCTCCACACTCGTCTCCACGTGTGTGTATGACATGGGGTCGTCATATGGTTTGTCAAAAAGAAAACTTGAAATTAAAACAAACAAAATCAACAAACAACAACAACACAAAAAAAACATTGATAATCAGATCAAACGAAACAAGAAAGAAATAAAATTCGACAACAACAACACACATTCAAATATACAAGTAGTTGTGATTGTGGCTCACATCTTACTCTGGTTTTACGTCCAATAACGGCTGAAACGCCTTCTATGAGTCAGGGATTTGCTTCCCATCCAGTTTTCTTATAAACTGGCAAACAGGGTCGTTTTTAGTCAGATTCCCTAGACTATAAACACTGCAATTCATCACGAAATTGTGTCCATAGATTAAGCAATTCACGCTGAACAAGTCCACAAAAATGTGACTCGAGAGTTAACAAAACATTATCCAGCGACTCATTACTCATACCATTCTTAATAAATGAAAGTTTATCTTCTCTATTCCTGGACGCAAAACCTAATGAACGACAAGTCTGGTTACAATTCCATCTAGCACATTTATAAAATACTTGTAACCTTTTCGCTCTTCGCCTCTTGGCGTAGTAGCTCTTTCCTAGACCAGGCATGTATTTTGCGAGATTAATGTCCGGCTCACCGGACAATCTCACCTTGGCTTCGATAAACCATCGGATATCCGCAGGCACATTTAGGAGCATCAACGCCCAAAGTCTAGTCATCCGTACTTTATAAATTTTAAACACAGCATTTTGAGGAAGTGAGGGAAAATATTTACGAAGGTTCGACAGAAAGATATCGAACATCAATTGAAGAGGAGAAAAGGGAAAGATATTACAGTAATTCGTTTGAGTTTGTTCTTCTCCAAGATATGCACGCTTCAAACCTTCAAGCAATGGCTTCAATTCTTGTTTCGGTGTTTCCTCAAGCTGTTGCACAAATGAGCACAAAGTACGAAATAATCAAATTAAACAAAAGGAAAAGAAAAGAGCGAAAACGAAACTAAAGACACAGAAAAGAGATAACAAAGCAATAGCAAACAAAAGTCAAAAACAAATATAAAAATATAAAAACAAATAAGACAGATGGCAAAGAGAGATAAAACCTGATCAATTTGATGGCCTACGAAAGGAATCTCCTCGAGACACAAAAATCCATCATTATTACCTTATTTTATTTTTCTTTTCTTTTTTTATTTATTTTTCAAAAACATTGGGTTGCCTCCCAATAAGCGCTTGGTTTAACGTCCTCAGCCCGACGTTGGTTCCATCATGGGAGGATCCAATCTCCGCTGTGCTTCTGTAGTGGGCTTGGATCCTTTTTCCAACAAGAATTGGTGCATGCATATGGTTGGGCCTTGGATGTTAACAATCATCCACCCAATAGCTGTTTTGTGGTTTGTAAGTATTCGGACGAGTTTCTCTTCTTGTATTCGTGCAAGTCCCATTTCTATTATAATTGGCAAAGGATCATTCTCACTCAAGAATCCATGCCTCAAATGATCTGGACGAAGCTTAAGCTCCAAGGCAAGGGCTGACCATCACAGAAAGGAAGAATTTTCTCATTAGAGAAGGAAATTGAATGTACGAAACATCATACCTATTATGTGGTTATTGCGATTGTCTCATCTAAGCTGCCACAATTCCTCCATTTATTTGGGACACTTGTATCAAAATTTCTGACTCATTAGAGGATTTCTGTCCCTATGTGCTCATTAATAGCTATATCCAATCCATTCTTGCGAGTTAACTCAAAACATTGTTGTGACAGAGAATCAGTAACGTCAACTACAAAAACAGAATATAAGTCACTAGGGTACCTCATTGCCTCAAAAATATTGAAACAGATCACCTTGCCATCAAACACTATGGTGAGAGGGCCATCATGAACATCAATCTTGGTTCTAGCAGTTTTCGAGAATGGTCTCCTTATATGAATCGGTGTTGGATTAGGAGATGTCTCATCCTCTATTTCAAGAACACAAAAGTCTACTGGGAAAAGCAGTTGATTCACCTGCACAAGCACATCTTCCACAACTCTTTTGGTATATGCATTAAAACAATCAGCAATTTGAATGGTAATACCAATTTCCGCAAAAGGTCCAAGATTTAAAGAAGCATAAATAGAATACGGCATGATGTTAATAGATGCTTCTAAATCTAACATAACTCTTTCAAACTTGGTTTTACAAATGGTGCATGGCATGGTGAACGTACCTGGATCTTTGCACTTTGGAGGAATTTTCCTTTGCAATACAGCTGAAACATCTTCCCCCACACTTACTTTCTCTTTTCTTTTTAACTTTCTTTTGCTGGTGCATAACTCCTTGAGACATTTTGTATAATGAGGTACTTGCTCGATAGCATCCAGAAGTGGTATATTTGCCTCGATTTTGTGAGAAGTTTCCAGGATTTCTTGTTCTTGTTCCTCCTTCGATTTTGCAAATCTACTCAGAAAAAGTGGAGGAGAAACATATGAAGGAATGGAGTTATAGATACCTAAGAAGTCAGTGTTTTGTTCATGGTGGAAGTGGTGTCATTCTTCACAGTTTGTGATTTTCTGGAAGTCATCTAATTGCTCTCACTTTGCAAAGTTATCCCACAAGTGTTCTCTCTGGGATTGATCACGTTTGAGAAGATAAATTTTTTGAGCCTTGCCTCGAACTTCCTCTGCTAGTAGCCAATTATCCCATTTGATTTGCCAGGTTGTGGGATACTTGCCCCAGTTTCCTGCTGAAAAATGCATTGTGTAGTGGCAAGTGCATTAACAATATCCCTGGAGTGACATTACCTGAGTTTTCTGAGCTGGTTGTGGTGCTAGTTTTGGTAGGGCATTGCGTGGTGGTTGAATTTGAAATGGTTGCTGCCCCCCACTACTCTAGGTTGATTAAAACCTTGTAGTTGATTTGGTATGGCATTTAGGACGATTGGTTGATGATTACAGTAACTGAAATTAGGGTGATCTTCCCATCCAGCATTGTAAGTGTTAGAGAAGGGATCATACCATTGCCTTGTTTGTCCTGGAAATCATCCATGCATTGGCTTGTGCCATATCTCCTTGCCCAAAGTTGGATACATGTCGATTGGATGCGCCCAGTTAGGAATATTTTTTCCCTCACATGCAAAGATTCTGCCATATGTCCTCAGCATGTTTCCACAAGAGAAGTTAACTCAAAACGTTGTTGTTCAATGTTCAGAGTGCTTAACCTCATTACTCTCCATGGTAGTGTGGCTCAAATCCCGCCACTGATTTGATTGGAAGTTTACTGCCATGTCGTCTAAACACAAACAATCAAAAAAAACAAAAATATGAATCAACAATGAAAACAAAATAACAAATCGATTAGAAAATCAATCCCCGGCAACGGCGCCAAAAACTTGATGCGTTCGAAACTAGCAAGTATACTAGTCGCACAAGTAATAAAGTGATTAGTAAGATATCGTTCCCACGAGGATTGATTCTAATTGAATTTGTTATTTTCCAGCAACAATAAATTAAATAAGGGGGGTTTTGTTGAGTGATTAACTAAATGAACTAAGAATGCAAATGAAGAATAACAAAACAGAAAGTTAATTTGAGTGAAAAATCAATGAGAGAAATTTGGTTAAGGGATCCTTCTCTACCACAAGATATGGATTGCGAATTAATCATAGAATTGTCATCCAATTACACCATTGAAATTATCAACCGTAGATAACAACAAGCTCTGTTATCCCAATCTTTCCTTACTTTGTTGTTAAATAAAACAGGCTATTTATTTAATCTCTATCCATTAAACAACCTAGAACAAGCTCTCTAAATTTAATTCAATGGATGCATTACGATAAGAAAGATAGGTTGATCTAAGCAATAAAACACACAAGCTCGGATTATTTAACTTAGGTTGTATTCTCCAATTGCAATCTCTGATCACAATTTTGCTACTAAGGATTAGAAATTCAAGACACATACGGATCAAGATTTCTAGTCTAGCAATAGACAATATCCAGATTATATTCAGTTTGCCACCCAAATACAAACCAGCAAGCAATCATAAGCATTAAACATGGGAAAATACAAGCAACTTCAATTAGAGAATTGGATAACAATTTCTTGCACAATCAACTTACAAAAACCATATAAGGGGCTTTGAAATCACCCTCAACCAATTCAGATTCAGTTACACATGTTTAAGAACGTGGTAAATACAATACCACATGGAGACATTCCAGAAAATGAAAGGGAAGGGAAAAACTTAGCAAATTTGATGTAATTCTCTTTGGATTGTAGTTCTTCCTATTTCCAAGCTTCCTTTCTCCTTCAAGAACTCCAGGAGATGAAAGAATTCCAGAGCTGCAGCCTCCACCACGTTCTCCCCTCTTCAAGTTATCAAAATAAACCCTAAAATGTGTTTAAATACTCTGCTACAGTAACCTGCTACAGTGTCCCGTATTATACATGCTACAGTGATTTGTGGAATTACATTACTATACTTCTCACACTGTTTTGATTACAACTTTTGGTACAATGAATGGATTTATAAACCGTAAATTTCTCCAGAAAATAGACTTCGAGAGCTTTCCAACGGTATATAATCTGTCTCTTATACACATCTAGATGTGTATAAGAGACAGGTATATCAATACAATTAAATCCGAGAAGATGGTTGACTAGCAGAGGTGAAAATGAAGGGTTTTACTCCATTTTTGTGTAAGTTGCTCCAAAACTCCTACAAACATCAAAACCACACAAAAACATAAAAATACCAAGGAATATAGCAAAGAAACATGGACAAATTGATATGAAAATGATATATAAATAGACACTTATCAAGTGTTCTTAAAAAGAATGAAACAACAAAGTGTGGGGGTGTAGTTTTCTTTTATTTTCTGCAAAAAAAAAAAAAAGATTGAGTGTTCTAAATAAGTTTGGGGGAGTAACCGGGTGAATTGAAATGAAGTTGTGTTATAGGGTTGAGCTCTACATAGTCTTGAATGATTTATGTGTTTGTAGGTGATTTGAGCCAAGTTATTATCCTTTATCATACCTTCACCCAAGCCAAACGTTACAAGCTTAATAAAGTCCTACTTGATCCTTGGTGTTGTGCATGTCGATATTAGTGGAGAGTGACTTGAAAAGCAGGCCTATGGAGTTCATTTATACACACATCTTCAATATTAAATATGATTCATTTTTATGCATAAACTCATCCGGGTGACAAGTGATTAGGTGAGAATGGCTCTACACACACACACTTGAGGAATTGAAATGAAGCGAAACTAATCTTTGAGATAAAATTATTGATCAAGTGTATTATTTTGAAGTTTTCCTTGGATTATAATTAAGTAAAATCTTTGAGGCCTATTTGCAAGATGAAGCATTTCTGTGTTTTAATTTTTTGTTGATTCTGTTTCGGTTTAGTTTTATTTCATATTGTCGTAGTTGCTCGAGGACTAGCAAAGTCTAAGTGTGGGGGAATTTGATAAGTGTCTATTTATATATCATTTTCATATCAATTCGTCCTGTTTCTTTGCTATATTCTTTGGTATTTTTATGTTTTTGTGTGGTTTTGTTGTTTGTAGGAGTTTTGGAGCAACTTGCACAAAAATGGAGTAAAACCCTTCATTTTCACCTATGCTAGTCAGTGATCTTCTCGGATTTAATTGTATTGATATACAATGAACCCGATGACATGTTATTTACCGTTGGAAAGCTCTCGAAGTCTATTTTCTGGAGAAATTTACGGTTTATAAATCCATTCAGTGTACCAAAAGTTCTAATCAAAACAGTGTGAGATGTATAAAAATATAATTCCACAAGCCACTGTAGCATGTATAATACGGGGCACTGTAGCAAGTCACTGTAGCAGAGTATTTAAACACATTTTAGGTTTTTATTTTCATAACTTGAAGAGGGGAAAACGTGGGAGGAGGCTGCATTTCTGGATTTCTCTCATCCCTTGGAGTTCTTGACGGAGAAAGAAGATTTTGAAAGAGGAGGAACTACAATTCCAAGAAGATTCATCTACAAAGAAGATTTTCAAAGAATTTGCTAAGTTCTTTCTTTCCTTTTCAATTCTAGAATTTCTCTGTATTGTAATTGTTATTCTGATTGAATATGTGTAACTAAATCTGAATTGGTTGAGGGTGATTTCAAAGCCCTTGATATGGATTTTGTGATTTGATTGTGTAAGAAATTGTTATCCAATTCTCTAATTGAAGTTGCTTGTATTTTCCCATATCTAATGCTTATGATTGCTTACTGATTGTATTTGGAATGGCCAACTGAATATAATTTGTTGTTGTCTATTGCTAGATTAGAAATCTTGATCCGTAATTGTCATGAATTTCCAATCCTTAGTAGCAAAATTGTGATCAGAGATTGCAATTGGAAAATACAACCTAGGTTAAATAATCTGAACTTGTGTGATTATTGCTTAGATCAACCTATCTTTCTCATCGTAATGCTTCCATTGAATTAAACTTAGCGAGCTTGTTCTAGGTTGTTTAATGGATAGAGATTAAATAAAGAGCTTGTTTTATTTAACAACAAAGTAAGGAAAGATTGGGTGATAAGTGTCTATTTATATATCATTTTCATATCAATTCGTCCATGTTTCTTTGCTATATTCCTTGGTATTTTTATGTTTTTGTGTGGTTTTTGATGTTTGTAGGAGTTTTGGAGGAACTTACACAAAATTGGAGAAAAACCCTTCATTTTCACCTCTGCTAGTCAACCAATTTCTTGGAGTTGATTGTATCGATATACAATTAACCGGATAACATGCTATATACCATTAAAAAGCTCTCGAAGTCTATTTTCTGGAGAAATTTACGGTTCACGAATTTATGTAGTGTACCGAAAGTTGTGATAAAAATGGTATGAGAAGTGTATATTGTAATTCGATATATCACTGTAGCATGTTATTAAATACGGGGCACTGTAGCAAGTTACTGTAGCAGAGTATTTAAACACATTTTAGGGTTTTATTTTCATAACTTGAAGAGGGGAAAACGTGGGAGGAGGCTGCATTTCTGGATTTCTCTCATCCTTGGAGTTCTTGAAGGAGAAAGAAGATTTTGAAAGAAGAGGAACTACAATTCCAAGAAGATTCATCTACAAAGAAGATTTCAAAGAATTTGCTAAGTTCTTTCTTTCCTTTTCAATTCTGGAATTTCTCTGTATTGTATTTGTTATTTGATTGAATATGTGTAACTAAATCTGAATTGGTTGAGGGTGATTTCAAAGCCCTTGATATGGATTTTGTGAGTTGATTGTGTAAGAAATTGTTATCCAATTCTCTAATTGACGTTGCTTGTATTTTCCCATATCTAATGCTTATGATTGCTTACTGATTGTATTTGGAATGGCCAACTGAATATAATCTGTTTTTGTCTTTTGCTAGATTAGAAATCTTGATCCGTAATTGTCATGAATTTCCAATCATTAGTAGCAAAATTGTGATCAGAGATTGCAATTGGAAAATACAACCTAGGTGAAATAATCCGAACTTGTGTGATTATTGCTTAGATCAACCTATCTTTCTCATCGTAATGCTTCTATTGAATTAAACTTAGAGAGTTGTTCTAGGTTGTTTAATGGATAGAGATTAAATAAAGAGCTTGTTTTATTTAACAAACAAAGTAAGGAAAGATTGGGATAACAGAGCTTTTTGTTATCTACGGTTGATAACTTCAATGCTGTAATTGGATTACAATTCTATGTTAATTCACAAATTCATATCTTATGGCAGAGAAAGAACCCTTAACCAAGTGTCTCTCATTGATTTTTCACTCTCTTTTACTTTGTGTTGTATTATTGTGTGTTTATATTAATATTTCATTTAGTTAATCCATCAACAAAACCCCCCCATTTATTCTGTTGTTGCTTTTGAATAACAAATTCAATTAGAATCAATCCTCGTGGGAACGATATCTACTTATCACTTTATTACTTGTGCGACTAGTATCCTTGCTAGTTTTGAACGCACTAAGTTTTTAGAAGCGTTACCCGGGGATTGATTTTTCCTAATTCAATTGGTTCATTGTATTCGTTTTACTATGATTCTGATTGTATTCCTGATTGTTTGGGTTTAGGCTTTTATGTCCGAGGGAGAAGCGGATCAGCGACTTAAGAGAATTAAGGAGTTTCTCCAATCCTCGAATTTAAGACTAAATCGTTCAATTTCCACTCCACCTCCAGAATTTGACCTTGCACGCCATACTTCCCTCCCATCTTCTTGCAGTTCAATCAAATCTGAATCGGAAGCAATGGCGATGGAAAACGATCAGACTCTTAAGGAGTTAGCGGCTCCAATTATTGATCCACAACCGCTATGCATAAGCACCAATTTTGAGATAGATTTTGAACTTAAATCTGGACTGTTATATCTTACCTACATTTCATGGTTTTGCAGGAGAGGAAATCCGAACAATCACTTAAGAATTCATGTGCGGTATGCTCAAGTATGAGCAACCGTGTTTCTGAAGAGGCAAATTAAATTGAGAGCCGTCCATCTCATTAGCAGTATTCGGCCAAGATTGGCTATACTACCTACCACTAGGTACCATTACCACTTGGAATGAGATGAGTAAACTCTTTTGGAGAAATACTTTCCAGCCTCGAAAGTTACAAATATTAGAAAAGATATTAGTGGCATTCGACAACACAATGGAGAATCATTTCATGAATATTGGGAGAGATTTAAGAGGTTATGTGCTAGCTGTCCAAACCACCAAATTAGTGATGGACTCCTAATTCCATATTTCTATGAGGGTCTCTTACCAATGGAAAGGAGTATCATTGATGCTGCTAGTGGTGGAGCACTAGTTAATAAAACACCGAACGTTGCAAGACGTTTGATTAGTGACATGGCAGCGAACTCCAAACAATTCAGCAGTCAATTTGAGCCACAACTACCAAAAAGAGTAAATGAGGTAAGTACTTCAAACATTGAACAAAAACTTTGTGAACTAACCTCTCTTGTAAAAAAAATGGCTGTAGGACATATGCAGCAATCTTATGCATGTGGGGTATGTTCTGCCATGGACCATCCAACCGACATGTGTCCAACTTTGCAAGAAGGAGATACAGAACAAGCCAATGCCATGGGTGGATTTCCAGGACAACCAAGGCAAAGGTATGACCCTTTCTCCAATACTTACAATGCTGGATGGAGAGATCACCCTAATTTAAGATATGGGAATCATCAACCAATTGCCCCAAATGCCATACCAAATCGACCACCAGGTTTCAATCAACCAAGGGTGCAGCAACCATTTCAAGCACAACCACAACCAGCACCACAACCAGCTCCACAAAATTCAGGTATGTCTCTCCAGGATATTGTTAAAGCACTGCCACTAACACAATGGAATTTCAGCAGGAAACTAGGGCAAGTATCCAAAACCTTGAAAATCAAATGGGACAATTGGCCACTAACATAAGCAAATTTGAGAGTCAAAGCTTAGGAAAATTACCTTCTCAGCTGGTGATCAATCCAAGAGAGAATGCTAGTGCTGTAACTTTGAGAAGTGGGAAGCAATTAGAGATTCCACCAAAGAAATCACAAACTGATGAAGGGGATGACACCACTTCCACCATGAATAAAACATCATCTTCTAAGGTAAATCCGAAAACCCATATTCATTCATATGTTACTCCTCCACCTTTTCCTAGCAGATTTGCAAAATCAAAGAAGGAGGAACAAGAACAAGAAATCCTGTGGAAACTTCTTCGCAAAATCGAGGTAACATACCACTTCTGGATGCTTCAAGCAAGTGACTCGTTTCTTTTTTTTTTTGCAAAATTTCTCAAAGAGTTATGCACCAAACAAGAGGAAGTTGAAAGGGGAAAGGAGAAAGTAAGTGTGGGGGAAAAATGTTTCAGCTGTATTGCAAAGAAAAATTCCTCCGAAATGCAAAGATCCAGGTACGTTCACCATGCCATGCACTATTGGTAATACCAAGTTTGAAAGAGCTATGTTAGATTTAGGAGCATCTATTAATGTCATGCCATATTCTATTATGCTTCTTTGAATCTTGGACCCCTTGCGAAAACTGGTATTGTAATTCAACTTGCTGATCGTTCTAATGCATATCCCAAAGGAGTTGTGGAAGATGTGCTTGTGCAGGTAAATCAATTGGTTTTTCCAGCAGACTTCTATGTTCTGGAAATGGAGGATGAGACATCTCCCAATCCAACACCGATTCTTTTGGGAGGCCATTCTTGAAAACTGCCCGAACGAAGATTGATGTTCATGATGGCACTCTCACCATGGAGGTTGATGGCGAGGTGATTCGTTTCAATATTTTTGAGGCAATGAGGTACCCTAGTGACTTGCATTCTGTTTGCAGTGATGTTTTGATTCTTTGGCACAAAAACTTTCGAGTTAACTCGCAAGGATGCAATTGGAAGTAGCCATTAGTGAGCACATTGGGCAGAAAATTCCACGAGAATCAAGGAGTTGCTACAAGTGTCTACAAGAAGTGAGGAAGCTGTGGCAAGCTTGGATGAGATATAGCTATCACACAACTAGGTATTGAGTTTTCGTTACATTGAATTGCCTTTATCTAATGAGAAACTTTTTCCTTCTGTGATGAAGCACCTGGGCCCTTGGAGCTTCAACCTCTTCCAGATCATTTGAAGCATGTATTCTTGTGTGAGAATGATACTTTGCCGGTCATAATAGCAAAGGGCCTTACACTACTACAAGAAGACAAACTCATGTGAGTACTTAGAGATCACAAAATAGCTATTAGGTTGACAATTGCTGACATCAAAGGTATTAGCCTAGCCATATGCATGCACCGTATCTTATTAGAAGAAGGATCCAAGCCCACTTGAGAAGCACAGCGGAGGTTGAATCCTCCAATGATGGAAGTTGTCAAGAAAAAAATCCTGAAATTGTTAGATGTGGGTGTGATTTATCCAATTTCGGACAGCAAGTGGGTGAGTCCAGTCCAAGTTGTTCCGAAGAAATCTGGTTTTACGGTGGTTAAGAATGACAATAATGAGCTAGTTCCCACTCGTATCCAAACTGGCTGGCGAGTTTGTATTGATTATCGGAAGCTAAATACAGTAACTCGCAAGGATCACTTTCCTTTGCCATTCATTGACCAAATGCTGGAGAGATTAGCAGGTCATTCTCATTATTGTTTTCTTGATGGCTATTCAGGATATAATCAGATTGTCATTGCCCCTGAGGATCAAGAGAAAACTACAGTCACATGCCCATTCGGTACATTTGCCTATCGACGCATGCCATTCGGTCTTTGCAATGCCCCTGCCACTTTCCAAAGGTGTATGGTAAGTATTTTCTCTGATTATGTGGAGAACATTATTGAGGTATTTATGGATGACTTTAGTGTTTTTGGTGATTCTTTTGATAAATGCCTTGACAACCTTACCCTTATACTTAAAAGATGTATAGAAACTAACCTTGTTCTGAATTGGGAGAAATGTCATTTTATGGTAGATCAGGGTATAGTTTTGGGACATGTTATTCTGCTAAGGGTATAGAGGTTGATAAAGCCAAAGATAAGATCTTATAGTTCCCTACCACCTCCACAAGTGTTCGGGATTATTTGTTTGTTTCTTAGGTCATGCAGGTTGTTTATCGTTAGATCATCAAGATTTCTCGAAGATAGCATCGCCCCTATGCAGATTATTAAGAATATGTGGGCCTTTGAAGTGATGAGAAAGAGAAATGCAAAGAGGCATTGAGAACTGAAGGAACTCTCGACTCGGGCTCCAGTAATCCAACTCTCCGTGAATTGGAATCATCCATTCCGAGAACATGTGCGGATGACAGTGCTACGCTGTGGGGTGCTGTTTTGGGTCAAACGAAATTGCAAAATTCCACATAGCCATTTAATTATGCATCTTCGGACTTTAAATGATGCTCAACTTAATTATTCTACCACTGAGAAAGAGCTGCTAGCGGTTATTTTTGCTTTAGAAAAGTTTCGATCTTAATTGATTGGTACTAAAGTAACCGTTTATTCTGATCATGCAGCTTTGAGGTACTTGCTCACAAAGAAAGATGCTAAACCAAGGCTTATCAGGTGGATACTTCTTTTACAGGAATTTGACTTGGAGATCAAAGATAGAAGGGAAGTGAAAAACTTAGTGCGACACAATCTCAAGTCGCATGTCCATGACGAGGATGTACTGCCATTACAGAAGTTTTTTCGGCATGAAACAATTGCGTCTTAAAATGTAGCAGCCCCTTGGTATGCAGATATTTTAATTACTTAGTTACCAAGAAGAAGCTTACCACATGACTTGACTCGAGCTCAAAGAGACAAGATCAAGAACATTGCCAAGTATTACATATGGGATGATCCGTACTTATGGAAGCATTTTTCTGACCAAGTGATAAGAAGGTGCATTTCTGAATCTGAATTTAATTCAATTTTAACCTTCTGTCATTCTTATGCATGTGGAGGTCATTTCAGACCAAAAAGAACAGCCCTTAAAGTTCTTGATTGTGGATTCTACTGGACATCATTGTTCAAAGATGCATATCTGTTCTGCAAAGCTTGTGACCGTTGTCAAAGGACAGGTAATTTAAGTGCCAAAAATCAAATGCCACAAACCCCTATACTTGTTGTTGAGATTTTTGATGTGTGGGGTATTGATTTCATGGGTCCTTTTCCTTCATTTTTTGGTAATGTTTACATTATACTTGCTGTGGATTATGTTTCTAAATGGGTGGAAGCAAAAGCTACGAGAACTAATGATTCTACAGTTGTTGTAGATTTTGTGAAATCTAATATTTTTGCGAGATTTGGAACACCAAGAGCCATGATTAGCGATAGAGGGACACACTTCTGTAATAGATCATTTGAAGCCTGGCTCAAGAAATACAACATCACTCACAGGGTGTCTACTGCATATCATCCACAAACTAGTGGTCAAGTTGAAGTTTCAAATCGAGAAGTCAAGTCCATCCTCGAGAAGACAGTGAATCTGAACAGAAAAGATTGGAGCCTACGATGATATGAAGCACTTGGGCCTACCGAAATGTTCACCAAACACCTAGGGATCTCTAAGGTAGGTAGTCTATGGATAAGCCTTGTCAACTCCAGTAGAGCTCGAACACAAAGCATGGTGGGCAGGTTAGTCAAAGCTTTGAACAGTGGAGATGGATGTTGCTGGAGAACAAAGGAAGCTTCAACTGCAAGAATTGGAAGAACTTAGAAATGATGCCTATGAGAATTCCAGAATTTACAAGGAGAGAACTAAGGCATTTCATGATAAAATGATCTCCAGGAAGAATTGTGAAGTGGGACAGAAAGTTCTTTTATTTCATTCTCGCCTCAAGTTATTTCCAGGTAAATTACGATCTCGATGGGTTGGACCTTTTGTTATTACTAATGTTTTTCACCATGGTGCAGTGGAAATCAAGAGCTTAAAAACGGATAAAGTATTCAAGGTGAATGGGCACAGGTTGAAGCCTTACTATGAGAATTCAGTGATGCAGGACATCGATGAGGTACCTCTCTACGAGCTAACTTATCTTGATGGGTGAGGACAGATAATGTTAGGCTGAGGACGTTAAACCAAGCGCTTATTGGGAGGCAACCCAATGTTTTTGAAATATAAATAAAGAGAGACAAAGAAAAGAAGGTAGTATTGATCAATTTTTGTGTTTCGAGGAGATTCCTCTCATGGGCTATTATAATTGATCAGGTTTTATCTCTCTTTGTCATTTGTCTCATTTGCTTTGTTGTTTGTTTTTTACTTTCATTTGCTCTTGTGTTTTTATTTCTTTTATGTGTCTCTATTTTCTTTTCTTTTCGTTTCTTTTCTTTTGTTTAATTTGATTATTCCGTGCTTCGAGTTCAGTTGTGCAACAGCTTGAGGAAACATTCAAACGGGAGTTGAAGCCATTGTTCGAAGGTTTGAAACGTGCATATCTAGGAGAAGAACAAACTCAATCGCATTATCAGTAATATCTCTCCTTTTCTTCTCTTCAATGGATGCTGATATCTTTCTATCGAACCTTCGTAAATATTTCCCTTCACTTCCTCAAAATGCTGTGTTTAAAAATTATAAAGTACGGATGACTAGACTTTGGGCATTGATGCTCCTAAATGTGCCTGCTGATATCCGATGGCTTATCGAAGCCAAGGTGAGATTGTCCGGTGAGCCGGACATTAATCCCGCAAAATACATGCCTGGTCTAGGAAAGAGCTACTACGCCAAGAGGCGAAGAGCGAAAAAGGTTACAAGTATGTTATAAATGTGCTAGATGGAATTGTAACCAGAATTGTAGTTCATTAGGTTTTGCGTCCAGGAATAGAGAAGATAAACTTTCATTTATTAAGAATGGTTTGAGTAATGAGTCGATGGATAATGTTTTGTTAACTCTCGACAAAAAAAGGTAAAACAAAATAAAAAAAAAATAAAAAAAAAACAGTCACATTCTTGTGGACTTGTTCAGCGTGAATTGCTTAATCTATGGACACAATTTCGTGATGAATTGCAGTGTTATAGTCTAGGGAATCTGAATAAAAACGACCCTGTTTGCCAGTTTATAAGAAAACTGGATGGGAAGCAAATCCCCGACTCATAGAAGGCGTTTCAGCCTTTACTGGAAGTAAAACCAGAGGAAGATGTGAGCCACAATCACAACTACTTGTATATTTGAATGTGTTTTGTTGTTGTAGAATTTTTTTTTCTTGTTTCGTTTGATCTGATTATCAATGTTGTTTTTGTGTTGTTGTTGTTTGTTGATTTTGTTTGTTTTAATTTCAAGTTTTCTTTTTGACAAACCATATGACAACCCTATGGCATAAGTACACGTGGGAGACAAGTGTGGAGGTTTTGTCAACCTCCACCGAAAGTGTATCTCCATTTTTAATGCTTCACGTGGGAGACAAGTGTGGGGGTTATGTCAACCCCCGCCGAAAGTGTATCTCCATTTTTCATGCTTCACGTGGGAGACAAGTGTGTAGGTTTTGTCAAATCTCGCCGATAGCATATCTCATTTTTTCAAATTTTGGGGCGATAAATCTACATCGAGCAACCCCACCGAAATTATGTCCCCATGTGTCAAATTTGAGATTTTTACGTGTGTATATATCCATTTTGCATATTCTCAAATGTTATTTTATAACCTATCTTGCACTTAAATCGCATAATACCTAACGT
>SNVD02003978.1:0-19224 GCA_013180625.2 Boswellia sacra
CTCCACCCTCTAATAAAAATGTAGCAAAAAGCAACTTCTGCTCATTAATACACCCTATAACTCCAAAGATACGCTCTAGCTTGCTTAACCAAGCCTCTGCACTAGGAGGATCAACATTACCATCAAAGCTTTGACCACCCAACATCCTAACCCGCTCAATAGTGTTCTCTTCCCTAACACGCCCTTGATTTTGAGTAACAGTAGCAACGAGCTGGGCTAGTGCATCTACTGAGTGTATAATGATAGGAGGGTCACGGTGATTCCTATTCTCATTTTCTCTCGCATTTGACTGTCTTTCCTCTCCACGACTATGTTCATTTTCCCCTTCACCTTCAGGTGGTGGTGGAGAATTTGCAGTTTGGTTCAGTCCGCCCCTGGCTCTAGTGCGAGGTCTGCCTGTATGTTGGCTCATGATGATGCCTACAAAATATAACGCTTCTTTTATCATTACAAAACTATGTTTATGCAACCGTGAAAAACTTAACAAAATCTTAAAAACCATGCTCTGATACCAAGTTGACACGACCCCCCCCTAGCTAACACGGGCGAATCGTGCCTAAAACTGTACTAAGAAAATCTGACTTTTTAAAATATGCTAATTTATGAAAAATTTGGCAGAGTTTTCCCTGTATTTTAGACTAATCCCCCTGCCAAGTACACAAAATTCAACACTTCCAAAATATTTATATAACCACTAACTTCCTTTTCGGGACCTTAAGTCCATCTATTAAAATAATTGTATCTCCAAAACAGTCTTTAGAAGAAAATATGGCCTCCGGCCTCAAATATGATTAATTTCGATTCAAAAAGTTTACAACCAAAAATTTTAATATAAGTTTAAAAACTCAAACATGATTGAATAAACAAAAATGTCTAAAAGAAACTAAAACAAATCTTTGATACATATACGATATCAAATATTTACATATGCAAGAAAACCATCTACGATAATACAATAAGATATAAAAAAGAAAGCTCTCAAAACATCATCAAATGGCCAACCTCAGGTAGCTATTGGCGTTCTGACTGAACACTGCAATCTCCTGGGAAAAATGGTTTAAAAAAAAAATAGGGTGAGTATAAACTCAGTGAGTGGGATAGAATCATTAAAATAGATAAAAATTTGCATAAGATAAAATAATACATCATAACAAGTACTTAACTAAAAATTCTGCTTTACTAGCATTGATTAGAAAACTGCTTCTAAAAGATACAAAAACGAGCTAATCTTAAAATAATCCATATGCCTTTCACAAAAATCAAAATTTTGATATAAAAATATTCTAAGGCATTTCCACTTGTATTCAAAATTCAATTTGATAACCGTATTAAGGTTCTAATTCCCGTAAAACTCAGTTCGCATTTTAAAATTTCTAAATCATTACAGTTTCACTAATCAAGTACCCAAACTAATCTGACTGATCATGACCTGGCGGGGCTAGGATCGCTCAGGCCAAGATATCTCTATACTGATCCTACGCATGCGCAGAGCTGCCCCCAAAGGGCTAAACATCCAGATCACACGGCCCAAAGCCTCTATGTGTGCCTGAATGGGTCCCAAAGACCTCTATACTTTCACTAGCTGAATGAATTGGGTACTAGCTTAGTAAAACATAAAAATTCAATTCTTTACTTTTAAATCTCTAAAACATTAAACAATTCTTTCTAATAACAACATAGATAAAATTTGATAAACCATGAAATATGCTTCATACAAGAATAAAGGAATATCTGTTTACTAATATAATAAAGTTTCGCTAACAATTATAACAAAAATAGAAATTTATAAATTATAATTCAATTATTGGTAAAAATGTATGTTTTTCCCACTCACTATCTTGCGGATTAACTTGTGTGGCAACCTCTTCTGCGATCGGATCTCGGTATGTATTAGGAACCACAGTATCACCTAAGGAGAAAGTCAAATAAAATTATTTAATAGCACAAAACCGTAGTCTCACCAATAACATATTAATTCTTCTAATTAACTCCATTTCCACACTTTTTAAACATACCAATTCTGGTTCTCCGATTTTTAATAATTAATTGACTCATCCACATGGTCTAATATTTTATAAGGATCTTGTATACATAAATATCTAATACCATATAAAATTTCATAGCATTCTGTGTTCATTTGATCCCTCAAATCCTTCATTTTTTTCAGATACATAAATTCTGTAAATTCCCTTCCAAATCTGACCTCTCCCTATTCCAAAATACATGATAATTTGTACTAAATTTATAAAATCACCAAACCTTCCAGATTTAAATTATACATATCTACAAACTCATATCCAAAATTTCATAATTTTTGAAGACCTCTAGATACCCCAATTAACTTACCCAAAATTGATTTTTCTGCAGAAAATTTAAATTCCCAGAAGTGAACAGTAAACTTCGAAAATTCATATAAAATTGTATACTCAACATTTTTCAGTGAATCCAACTTTAAAAAAATCCTTAGGATGTCTATTTTAACATACAAAAATTCCATAATCAGATTAAAGGCCAACAGATTGCTACAATTTTCAAAATCTGCACTGTTCACAGAATCCCTAATTTTCCATAATTATTACCAAACTTCAATTCCTTCAAACCAACTCCATAAAATCAACAAGAATGTGAAATACTTTGTTTAATACTTTCAATTTCATCAGTATTCTTCCTTCTCTCTCTAAAAAATTTCTCAAATGTCTCTAATTTCTCTCTAATATCATAATATTCCATTTAATTATAGTAAAAGTTGAAGAAATTACCTTAAAACTCTTCAAATTCCTCTTGAAAATCAAAATTGTCCTCTTGCCCTTTCACTTCCTTCTCTCCCGTCTCCCCCTCTGTCTTCTATTCTAGATTTTTTTTTTTTGTTTCTAATAATTCCTAATTATTGCTTTATATAATTGCATGAAAAATTGAAAAAAAATGACTTAAGGGCTGGGCTAAGATAATTGATGGGCTAGGCTTTTGCTAATGGGCTTTACATTAAGGGCTGGGTATTTTTATTTTTTCCAAGGAGTTGAACTCTAGACTTGTCAATCAGTCTTTTATCATTAATCAAAATTTAGAGTATTTTCTCTATCAAGTAGCCTAAATGTTAGTTTTCTTTTATCCTTCGCAATCCACTTCATCAATCTTGAACTTTACTTAGTTCCACTAGGATTCTTGATACCGGAAGGTAATAATTTACACAAGCTATTTGCAAATGTTGCCATTGAAGTAGGAGGGCATGACATTGGAGGAAAGCATTTTTTCAATTTGGTTGCAGGATTAGTATTTTTGCCTTCTATATGGTTAAAAAGCTTGAGTTTATTTTCTTATATTTCAGCTAGTGGGGGTTTTATCATCTATTATTATCATTGGCTCAATTTTATGAGTTGGTGCCATTGATGGGGTTGGATTTTCTGGCAAAGGTTATCTAGTTAGTCTACATGGGATCCTTACTGCTCTTAACTTGTAGGCCTTCTGCTATGGTGCTCATCTAGGATTCCCAACCTCATATTCTTCAATAAAACATACGAGCTAGTTCTCTAAGGTAATTTTTTTGAAGTGAAAATTGTGTTTGAAGTCTTATACATCATGACAAATATTAACTTCAAACTTTGTTTCTTCACAAGTTCTATTAATCAGCTTTGGTCTTAGTACTTTGTGTTGACCCAGGTATGGCAACCTAAGAGGGGGGGTGAATTGGGTTTTTATTTATCAATACGGAATTAAAAACGTTCTGAAAGATCAAATTATTTATTTTTCTTTAAGCACAAAAGATGAAGAAAATGAAAATAGAATGCAATCAAGAGATTGGCAATAAAGAAAAATCACAAGTGCAAGTAAATATAAAGAGATAGGGATAGAGAGAGTGCAAACTCAATTTACGTGGTTCGGCAACCTTGCCTACGTCCACGGTCTCCTAACTCCACAAGCTAGGCTTTCTACTAAGTTGTAAAAATCTTTACAACTTACTTGATGAACAACCACACCAAGACTTTTTCTTCAACTCTTGACAACACCACACCAAGAGTTCTTCTTGATGAACAACCTCACCAAGGCAACTTCCTTCAACTCTTTATAACACCTGTCTCTTATACACATCTAGATGTGTATAAGAGACAGTCCTTCAACCCTTGATAACACCACACTAAGAGTTCTTCTTTGATGAACAACCTCACAAGCAACTTTTCCTCCACTCTTGATAACACCCAACAAGAGTTCTCTCAGGAACTTTATCCTTTACAATAAATCTCACTCTCTACCACAATAGCAAAACAAAGCTAATTTTTACAACAAGTTAACCCTTCAAAGAGTAATAGATAATAAAGCTCTCTGACTTGAACTTCCTGCTTTTGCTTGATAAAATTCTTCTCTTGCACTTGTTGAATGCATGGGAGAATGGCTCCTTTTATAGGCAAATGAGATGAACTTAATCAAGTGAAGACACCATCTCCAAATTTTCTGCCCCACCATAAAAACCGTAATCTTGTCTGCCATTTTTGTCAATGTTCCGTTTGAAATTTAAATCTGTCAAACATAAAAATCTTCACATTTGAATATCTTTCAACGCATCAAGATCAGTCATTTGGATATCTGTGCTCAAGATATGGGGCCACACCCATTCGGATGCTCATGTGACTTGATTTTTTCCTCCTGTTCAGTCTACCCGACTTGAATGCTAATTCTGTCAGCCTTCCGTTTGAAATTTGAATTTATTCAAAACATAAAAGATCTGCATATTTGAATAATCTTTCCAAAACATTAATAATCAAAGCATTTGGATATCTCTATCTTAAGATATGGCCAAACACCATTCGGTGCTCATGTGAGTTGATTTTTCTTCTCTGTGTCAGTCCACCGAATTGCATGTCAATTATGTCGGCCTTCCATTTGAAATTTGAATTTCTTCAAACATATGAAATGTGCCCCATTAAGTCATCTTTCTAATTCCATAAGAATCAAGTCATTTTGATTTTTCTAGCTCAAGATATGTCCAAAAGAGTATTCGGTGCTCATGTCAGCTGCTTCCATTTGTCTTTCAATTTGCATGATGATTTGGACGATCTTACACTTAAAATTTGAATTTCTTTAAACATATGAAATGTTATAAATTGAGTAAGCTTTCCAAAGGCTTAAGAATCACATCATTTAGACATCTATAGAGATATATATGACCAATTGATTGAATATTGCTCATGTGTCACATTCCTTGAGTCAAACCTTGTTCTTAAACTTTGGTGCCTTTACATGTAGTCTTCTCCTTAGCTTCAACACTTCATTTTAATAAGCCTCTTCTTGATTTTAAAATTATTTCAATGATCTTACTCTTGCAAATAAATAAACATGTTAGTAAATCTCAATTAATCAATGTGTATTGTTATCATCAAAATTATCATGTAGCCTTAGGGCTAACAATCTCCCCCTTTTTGATTGATGACAAATCATTGATTGCTTTAATATAATATCTAAAATCAAGAATGAAAATAAAATCAAGAATAAGCAAAAAGATGGTACTTGTTATGAATATAAGCAATCCAACCATTTTTCCTTTTTTTGTTATCATAAAAAAGATGTAATCAAATTAATTACTCCCCCTAAATATATTCTCCCCCTTTAACATATGCTACCATTCAAAAATTATCAAAGAAAAATTAAGATATATCCAACATGCCTAATTCTCTTCTAATTATGCAAAATCTATCTTGACTAAGGGGTTTAGTAAATATATCGGCTAATTGTTTGTCGGTGGGAACAAATTCTAAAGAAATATTACCTTTTTGCACATGATCTCTAATAAAATGATGTCTAATCTCTATATGTTTAGTCCTAGAGTGTTGTATTAGATTTTTTGAAATGTTGATGGCACTTGTATTGTCACATTTGATGGGAATATGATCAAATACCACACCATAATCTTTTAAAATTTGTTTCATCTAAAGAGATTGTGCACAACAACTTCCTACTTCAATATACTCGGCTTCCGCGGTTGATAAGGCAACAGAATTTTGTTTTCTACTAAACCGTGAGACTAATGCATGTCCTAGAAAATGGCAAGAGCCACTAGTGCTCTTTCTATCAAGAAGACTTCCAGCAAAGTCCGCATCGGAATAACTAATTAGATCAAATTATCACACTTAGGATACCAAAGACCTAGATTTATGGTTCCAAGAAGATATCTAAATATCCTTTTGGCAGCCTTAAGGTGAGATTCCTTTGGATGAGATTGAAATCTGCACACATACCACCTTGAACCATTATCAGTCTGACTACAGTTCATACAAAAGAGACCATCTACTCTATATTTTGTTACCTCACACTTTTCCTTTCTCAGCTTTGTCAAGCTTGGGTAATGTCCAATAGTTTCTGTTATTTCCTTGAATTATCAGCCAACTTCTTGAGAATGATCTCTTGTTGTATTTACTTGAAGTTGGAGATCCCATCTATTGAGTGCTTGATTTGAAGTCCAAGGAAGAAATTTAATTCTCCCATTAAGCTCATTTCAAATTCTTGTTGCATGCACTTGGAAATTCCTCACACATAGAGACATTAGTAGCACCAAATATAATATCATCAACATAGATTTGAACAATTAATAAATCATCATTTTTTGGTTTAACAAAAAGAGTAGTATCAACTTTTTTCATTTCGAAACCATTATCAATGAGAAATTGCTCAATCTATCATACCATGCTCTTGGTGCTTGTTTCAAGCCATAAAGTGCCTTTTTGAGTTTGAAAACATGGTTTGGAAAATCATGATTTTAAAAACCAAGAGGTTGCTCTACATATACTTCCTCCATAATGTAACCATTTAAAAATGCACTTTTGACATCCATTTGGTATAATGTAAAATTTTTATAACATGCAAATGCACACAACATTCTAATGGATTCTAATCTAGCAACCGGTGCAAAGGTTTCCTCATAATCAATACCTTATTCTTGATTGTATCCTTGAGCAACAAGTCTAGCTTTGTTTCTAATAATGGTGCCATTTTCATCTACTTTATTTCTAAAAATCCATTTAGTGCCTATAATAGAATGATTTTTGGGTCTAGGGACTAATTCCCAACTTGATTTCTTTCAAATTGGTTCAATTCTTCTTGCATAGCCAAATCCAACTTTTCGTCATTTTTCGTCGTTCTTTAAAAGATTTTGGTTCAATTGAGAGACAAAAGCAAATGATTACAAAGTTCTTAAAGATATCTATTTTCATACCTTGTGATTGTTCACCATATTAGATCTTTAGTGAGCTTTTTGCACATACCTCCATATCCTTTGGTATTCTTGGTAAAATCATTTACTTCCACACTTTTCCTTGTTGAGTATGTATTCTCTTGGCTCTTTTTATCCAAGCCTTGAATTCCTTGATTTTACCTTTTCTACCTCAACAATATCATCAGCGAAATTCTTTGAAGAAACCATTAGTTTTCATCAAATTCAACATGCATAAATTCTTCAATAGTAAGAGTCTTTTTGTTAAAAACTCTATATGCTTTACTATGGTTGGAGTAGCCAACAAAAATTCCAACATCGGCTTTTGCATCAAATTTTCCAAGGTTATCCTTGGTGTTTAAAATAAAACACTTACATCAAAAAACTTTAAAAAATCCAATGTTGGGTTTTCTTCCTTTCCAAAGTTCATAAGGAGTTTTCTTCATTAAAGCTCTAATATGGACTCTATTGATTATAAAGCATGCGGTATTAACGGCTTCGGCCCAAAAAATATTTTGGCAAATTATTTTCAAGTAACATGGTCCTAGCCATTTCTTGGATAGTCCTATTGTTCCTCTCAACAACACCATTTTGTTGTGGAGTTCTAGTGAGAAAAAATTATGCTCAAAACCATTTTCATCACAAAGATTTTCAAATGCAACATTGTCTACTTCACCACCATGATCACTCCTAATGGACACAATAGAATACCCTTTTTGATTTTGGACTCTTTTTGCAAATTTTGAAAAAGCTTGTATGGCCTCATTTTTAGTTTTCAAGAATAACACCAAGTGAATCTTGAATAATCATCCACAATAACAAAAACATAATACTTTCCACCAAGGCTTTGAGTTCTTGATGGTCCAAATAAATCCAAATGAAGTAATTGTAGAGGTTTATTTGTTGAAAATAAATTTCTTTTGTTTAAAAAAAGTTCTCACTTGTTTTCCAAATTGACAAGCATCACAAATCTTATCCTTTTCAAATTTTATTTTTGGAAGACCATCAACTAATCATTTTTAGAAATTTTTGAAATTGTGTCCATGCTAGCATGACCTAACCTTCTATGCCATAACCAAGCATCATCATTAACATGAAACAATTTTCTACAGATCATTAACATCAATATCAATTGTATAAATATTACCACATCTATTACCAACAAATAATGTCTTATTGTTACTAACATCCTTAATCACACATCTATTAGGCTCAAAAGTAACAAAATATCCCTTATCACACAATTGACTAATGCTAATCAAATCATATTTTAAATCATGAACAAGCAAAACATCTTTAATAATTGGTGAAGAAGGGTTATCAATATCACCATGTCCGATTACCCTTCCTTTGGCATTATCACCGAAGGTCACATATCCTACTTTCTTCATGATTAATCCTGAGAACTTGAAGGCATCTCTGGTCATATGCCTTGAGCATCCACTATCTAAGTACCACTTGTGTTTGCCACTCCTTTGTTTCTATAATCAATATTCAAAGAGAGACATTTTGGTACCCAAATGTTCTTGGGTCCTTGGGGGTTAGTTATGATCCTTTTTGGAACCCATATTTGTTTCAAATTAGGATTTCTCTTAATATAGCAAGAATGCACTTTGTGTCCTTTTCTTCCACAATAAGTACATGAATGATTAGGATTATTTCTAGAAGATGCATGAGAAAAATAATTTTTAAAATACTTTTGATTTTTATGAGTTTTATATCCTAAGCCTCTTTTATCAAAAACACACCTTTGGTTTTGTAACATAGAATTCAAATTTTTTGTGCTTTTTGTAAAACTATCAACAATATTTCTTAAGTCATTATTTTCCTTTTTCAAATTAGCATTTTCTTTGTCCAATTTATCAAAATCTTTTTGTTTTAAAATATCATTTTCAGTTTTTAATAAATGTATTTGATTTTCCAAACTTTCAAAATCTTTTTGCTTTAAAATTTCATTTTCATTTTCTAAGGCTTCATTTATTTCCACCAACTCTTCTAATTGAGATAACATTACTTTTGACTTCTTTTTTAAAGCATTGATTTTTGAATTTTGTTTATCAACTTGCACATGTAAATTTTGGAATGCTTCAAATAATTCATCATATGAAAGCTCAGGATCATAGTTTTGAATACTTACCTCATCTTCTCTTAAAGCCATGAAGCACATATTTGCCACTTCGTAATCTTCTTCTTTATTATCCTTCAAGGTGATTTCATGAGTTATGAGAGAACCCATAAGTTCTTCTAATGGTAGTTTGGTGAGGTCCTTTGCTTCTTGAATTGCCGTCACCTTTGGCTCCCAAGATTTTGGTAAAAACCTAAGAATCTTTCTCACCATTTCAACATTAGAATAAAATTTGCCAAGAGATTTCAAACCATTGACAATATCCATAAATCTAGTAAATATTTCAGAAATTGATTCATCCGATTTCATCTTAAAAAGCTCATAACTATGAACTAGCATACTAATTTTAGATTCTTTAACTTGACTAGTTCCTTCATGAGTTACTTCAATTGTGTGCCATATTTCTTGTGCCGTAGAACAAGTAGATATTCTATTAAACTCATTTCTATCTAGAGCACAATACAACATATTCATAACTTTAGCATTCAAACTCAATTTCTTTTTATCATCTTCACTAAATTCTTTAGGTTCTTTAAGCATGCATTCCCCATTTTCAATTTTGGTAGGAACAAAAGGTCCTTCCAAAACAATATACCACAAATCATAATCAAAAGATTTCAAGAAAATACTCATTCTAGTTTTCCAATAAGAGTAATCACTTCCATTAAAAAATGGAGGTCTAGAAATAGAAAGCCCCTCAACATATGAAGTTGAATTAAAAGTTGCCATAGCTCAAAATCGGTTAAGATTTAAAAAAAAAAATGAGCAACCTTGCTTTGATACCACTTGTTGACCAGGTATGGCAACCCAAGAGGGGGGGTGAATTGGGTTTTTATTTATAAAAACGGATTTAAAAAACTTTTCTTGAAAGATCAAAATTATTTAAATCTTTCTTTAAGAACAAAGGTGAAGTAGATGAAAATAGAATGCAATCAAGAGAATGGCAATAAAGAACAATCACAAGTGCAAGTAAATGTAAAGAGGATAGGGATAGAGAGAGTGCAAACTCGCTGTACGTGGTTCGGCAAACCTTGCCTACGTCCACGGGCTCCTAGCTCCACAAGCTAAGCTTTCCACTAAGTTGTAGAAATCTTTACAACTTGCTTGATGAACAACCTCACCAAGACTTTATCTTCCAACTCTTGATAACACCACACCAAGAGTTCTTCTTGATGAACACCCTCACCAAGGCAACTTCCTTCAACTCTTGATAACACCACACCAAGAGTTCTTCTTGATGAACAACCTCACCAAGGTAACTTCCTTCAACTCTTGATAACACACAACAAGAGTTCTCTCAAGGATAACTATTATCCTTTACAATAATATCTCACTCTCACCCCAATACAAGAACAAAGATAATTTTTACAACAAAAGTATAACTCTCTTCAAAGAGTAGATAGATAATATAAAAGCTCTCTAGACTTGATACTTCTCTTGCTTTTTACTTGATAAAATGCTTCTCTTGCACTTGTGAATGCATGGGAGAAGGGCTCCTTTTATAGGCAAATAGGATGAACTTAATCAAGTGAAGACACCATCTCCAAATTTTCTGCCCACCATAAAAATCGTAATTTTGTCTGCCATTTTAGTCAATGTTCCGTTTGAAATTTGAAAATCTTCAAAACATAAAAGATCTGCACATTTGAATAAGCTTTCCAACGCATCAAGAATCAACTCATTTGGATATCTGTAGCTCAAGATATGGCCAAAACACCATTCGGTGCTCATGTGACTTGATTTTTCCTCCATGTGTCAGTCCACCGACTTGAATGATAATTCTTTTAGCATTCCGTTTGAAATTTTAATTTCTTCAAAACATAAAAGATATTCATATTTTAATAAGCTTTCCAAAACATTAAGATTCAAAGAATTTGGATATCTCTATCTTAAGATATGGCCAAAACACCATTCGGTGCTCATGTGAGTTGATTTTTCTTCTCTGTGTCAGTCCACCGAATTGCATATCAATTATGTCGGCCTTCCATTTGAAATTTGAATTTCGTCAAAACATATGAAATGTGCTTCATTAAGTCATCTTTCCAATGCCGTAAGAATCAAGTCATTTTGATTTTTCTAGCTCAAGATATGTCCAAAGGAGTATTCGGTGCTCATGTCAGCTGCTTCCATTTGTCTTTCAACTTGCATGATGATTTGGACAACCTTGCACTTGAAATTTGAATTTCATTAAAACATATGAAATGTTATAAATTGAGTTAGCTTTCCAAGGCTCAAGAATCACGTCATTTGGATATTTGTAGAGATATATATGACCAATTGATTCAACATTACTCATGTGTCACATTCCTTGAGTCAATCCTTGTTCTTAAACTTTGGTGCCTTTAACATGTAGTCTTCTCCTTAGCTTCAACACTTCATTTTAATAAGCCCCTTCTTGATTTTATAATTATTTCAATAATCTTACTCTTGCACATAAATAAACATGTTAGTAAATCTTAATTAATCAATGTGTATTGTTATCATCAAAATTATCATGTAGCCTTAGGGCTAACACTTTGAACTACATGTCAATGGTTATACTTGGACACTCAATATTTGGCCAAGATGTTTTATCATAAGCAACACTAAATCTTCCCACAAGAAAATTGAGCTCTAAAGTAGCAATATATACCATATTAATGTGTCCAATTGCTAAATACACCCTTATAATCACACCAATTGCAAATGCCATTTAAAGTTGATTGCCCAGTTACTTCAATATCAAACTCATTTGCATCCTCATAAGAACTTATTATTAAGTAGCATAGTGATCGTGGCTTTGGTCTTCCCATTTTTTGGGTCACTAATGCACTTGTTGGAGCCATTGTCAATGTTAGCGCTTCCATTGTTCTACCATGCCTATGCTACTTGAAAATTTCAGGAACTTATCAGAAATGGGGTTTTGAAGTTGTGATTATTGGGGAGATCATATTTATTGCTCTTTTATTGGTTATATAATTTATTTTTAGAATTATAAACATGGTTATTTAATCATTCTAATTTAAAAGTAAAAAAATTAAAAATAAAATTGAGATGTAGTATGGACAGTTCCTTTAGTGTTTATACAGACCTAGCCTCCCACAATATAGGAGTAGGAAATAATAATTATTTCTTATTGATTCCAACCACACAACTTGTTCATATTTCAAAAAGTTTCACTTATCATTATCATCTATTCACCTTAATGCTTTTTGTATTCAAAAATTAGGTATGTTTGAAAAAATAATTTGAAGTATCTAAAGTTTATAACAATTATTTTAGGGTGAGATTATTTGTACCAAAAAACTTTCTTAGTAGAAACAAAGAAAAAGGTTTACCATATTTTTTATGAGATAAAGAGATAGGTACAAAGTAAAAATTTAAAAAAAAAAATCTTGGCCATTTTTAATTGTACGTAATAGTAAGTTACTTTAGGGGTATCATTGTATTATATCTTTTGAAAAAAAATTGTGTATAATAAAAAAAAAAGAATTGGGTATAAATAACCTCACCCTCTATGGTAAACACATGACTTTCTTTTAATTATTTTTCAACTTCTTGCAAAATCATATATGTTTAAAACCATCAATATGTTAAATTTTTTTTAAAAAAATACATACTTTTTTATTTATGTAATCTTTCTAAATAGTATTTTTTTCTTCTCTATGATATATATTTTAATGATGTTAAACTTATAAAGTCTGTATAAAAAGTTGATGTAGCATCAAGTGAATGGAAATATTGATAGAAAAAAAACTAAAATAATAAATGTTATGAGTGATATAGCATTGAATGAGTTATGTTATGTTAATTTTGTATATAAATTTTGTGAGTGTGCTAGTGTAGCATTATTCTTTAGATTTACTTTCTTGAGACGTAAAGAGTATTATAATTTATTTAATTATATAAGTTATACCCATTGATTAAATGACTAAAAAGACATTTTTAAATTATATCTTTTTAAAATATAATAGGTATTTAGAGCATTTTTTTAAGCTTAAATAGTCTTAAATAACCTTAACATTTAAATGATATATTATCTTATGATCGAGATAACAATACTTTGATTGTTTACGTATTAATATCATACTTAAAATCATGTATGCAAGCTTAATTTTTTTAAGTTTAGCCTTAGACTTTTGTTAGAGAATAATAATTAGTTCTTTAATTTTCTATTATTCTATTTCTGTTATAGTGTTCATCCAGTATTTTCAACTTTATATTCTTCAATGACAAACAAAAACCAATTCTCTAAGGTAATTCTTTTTAAGTTAAACTTGTATTTAAAGTGATGTAGTGTGGTTCTTGTAGGCTTAATTTTAGCTTATTTATTTTATTGCTATTTTCATGCAACATTTAGGTTATATTTGGGCTATTTTATTTTTTGGGTTATTTTATTAATTGGGTGCTCGGATTAATATTTTACTACTTTTAGGGCATTCGGGTATTTTTATGCGCGAGATAGGTAGTTAAAACCTAGGCCTATCATTCAACTTTTCAAGAAAACTACATGTTAGTTTTCTTCTATCTCATATATCTGCTTCATCATGAAGTATACATCATGACAAATATTAACTTCAAACTTTGTTTCTTCATAGGTTTTGTTAATCAACTTTGGTCTTAGTACTTTCAGTTACATGTCAATGGCTCTACTTGGATACTAAATGTTTGGCCGAGATGTTTTATCACAAGTGACACAAAATTGTCCCATAAGAAAATTAAGCTCCAAAGTAGCAATATTTACCATATTAATGTGTCAAATTGCTAAATATGCCCTTATAATCACACCAGTTGCAAATGCCATTTAAGGCCGATTGCTTAGTTATTACAACATCAGGCTCATTTGCATATTCATAAGAACATTATTATTGATCAGCATAGTGATTGTGGTTCTAGTTTTCCCATTCTGGTTTTACCATTTTTCGAGTCACCAATGGCACTTCTTGGAGCCATTCTCAATGTCAATGTTTCCATTATGCTGTCATGCCTATGCGACTTGAAGATTTCAAGAACTTATCAACAATGGGGTTTTGAAGTTGTGATCATGGTAAGGATTATGGTTATGGCTATTTCAGTAGGAGTAATGGGCACATACATTTCCATAAGAGAGCAAGACAAGTTTGAAGTTTGAAATTCAGACTTAAGTAACCATAGATGATTTGGTTGTAAAGGGTAATCATGAAAAGAATGAAGATAAATAAGACTTAAGATTAGATTGTTAGTAAAAAATTGTTTGTAATATATCCAGTAATTTTACTATAGTTATTATAATTACGTGAAAATATGTTTCTGAATTCTTGCTTAGTTAATCCTTCTTATAGTAGCATAAAGACTATGATTCAGTTTTACAACTCATAGCAGCGAGAAAAAGAGAGAAAACTCAATTTACAAAATTTTGCAGCTCAAGATGATTTTCATCTTTCGTTAACTGTATATATGGAAACTTTTACAGACCAATAATCAGATGCCATTTGAAAATTCTAACTAATTACATTTGTTTGTAACTAATTCTATTTACACTTGTATGGCAGTGATCAGTTGACATATGTGGCATGTTGAGTAGTGAGTACCACATATTAGCAATAACAACAGATGGGATGAGCAGAGTAGTGAAAAACCTCAGCTGGGACGAAAGGTACTTTGTTGCACATAATGTGCACATCAACTACAAGTATCTGACATATGTTTGAGTTGCATAGATTTGGCACAACTTCATTAATGAGTAGCCTTCACATAGGACAATAGATTTTGGAATGAACTGTTCTTGAATTTTGTTGTTAATAGACATAGAAATTGTTGCAAATTCCAAGTCAAAGGAGAAAAAAATTGCTTTGACCTTTTTTTAGGAGACAGAGTATAAAATCAAATTTTACTGCCTCCTTTTAAGAAATTTTGGGAAACTGCAGACTATTGTCTTTCTTGTTGCCTCCTTGCTGCGTTAATTGTTGTCTTTAGTTGTGTGATGAACTAATTAAGGCAAATATAGTTTGAAATGTTGTAAAATCATAGACAAATAAATTAGCAAACTATAAGGTTGCAAATGAAGAGAATCCAAAACATAGAGCGGTAAAGAATTTAAATAACTTTATGCCCTTAAATTTGGCAGAGCATTTGGTTTTTGGATTGCTTGTAGAAGTCAACAAAGACTTCTAAATTTGGCTTAAATACAGTGAAAAATAGTTAAACTTAAAACTAATAAGTTAGTCCATAATTTTAACTTTCGATTTAGTTTGATGGAGGGCAATCTTGGTATTTAACAAAAAGAGCAACATTATGAGGTTTTTTAAAATCTCTTACAACAACTTAGGTTTCTAAAATATCACACACCCCCTTGCTATTAGTCATTGTCAAGTTTTATGGTATGTATATCAACAAAATCAATACATTGATGAAATTGTTCTCTGACTTTATTATTAAAAATTTTGTATTAATTCAAAATAGAATAGAATACATATTACAGAAATATATATTTTTTAAAATAATTAATAATTTGGTATAAGTATTTTTAATAAAAATTTAAATAAATAGTTATAAAAGTTCACAGGTAGTTATTCGTTGTAAATCACAAAATAAAAATCCATTCTCAGTCTTATCAAAAAAGAGGAGAAAAATGCAAAAAAAAAAAAGACAAAACAAAGTTATTATTAATACTTATCTAATTTTTAGAATAAATATTCTCATATAATTATGAAATAATATTAATTTTTATGAGCTACATAATTGTATAATAAATATTCTCATATAGTTTTGAATAAATATTAATTTTTATTAGCTATATAATTTATTTATAGAATTATAAATATAATTATTTATGCAATTTAGTTTAAAAATAAGAATAAAATTGAGACGTATTTAAAAGAGAGGGCGTGGAGAGTACTTTTAGCGGTTTTTATAGACCCACCGTTCCATAATATAGGAGTAGGAAACTATAATTATTTCTTATTGACTCCAATCACTCAACTTGTTCATATTTAAAAAAGTTTCATTTAGCATTATCATCTATTCACCTTAATGCTTTTTGTATTCAAGAATTAGGTGTGCGTAAAAAAAAAATTTTTAAAGTATCTCAAGTTTATAAGAATTATTTTAAATAGGTGAGACAATTTGTACCTAAAAACTTTCATAGTAGAAATAAACAAATAGGTTTTACCATTTTTTTATTAGATAAAGAGATAGGAGCAAAGTAAAAATTAAAAAATATAAAAAATTCTTGGCCAATTTTAATCGTACTTAATAGTGAGTTACTTTATGAATATCATGGTAATAAATCTTTTGAAAAAAAAAGTGTATAATAAAAAAAAGAATGCAAATAACCTCACCCTTTACGGTAGACATGACTTTTTTTTTTTTTATTTATCAACTTCTTGCATAATCATGTATGCTTAAGATATTTTAAAATTATATATAAAAAAAAGATACATACTTTTCTATTTCTATAATCATTCTAAATAGTACTTTTTTTCTTCTTTATGATTTAGATTTTATTGATGCTCAACTTATAAAATCTATATACAAATTTAATGTAACATTAAGTGAATGAAAATATGAATATATAAAACTAAAATAATAATTGCTATGAGTAATATAGTATTAAATGAGTTATATCATATCAATCCTTTATATACAAATTTTGTAAATGTACTAGTGTAGTATAATTCTTTAGATTTACTTTCTTGTGCCTCTAGTAGGAAAAAATATTAGTAATCAAATTAAGATGGATGTAAAGAGTAATGTAATTTTATTTAATTGTATTAAATTATATCCATTGATAAAGGGTATTTTTAAATTATATCTTTTTAAAATATAATAGGTATTTAGAGCATTTCTTTTAAGTGTAGATAGTCTCAAATAGCCTCACCATTTGAAATGATATGTTGCCTTACCATTTGAAATGATATGTTATCTTATGATACAAATAACAATACTTTTATTGATTACGTATTAATATCATATTTAAAATCATGTATACAAGCTAAACTCTAGACTCTTGTTAGAGAATAATAATTAGTTTGCTAATTTCCTATTATTCTATGATTTTATTTGGACTTACAAGCCATATCATATATAAAAACCTTATTCATAGATGAGAAAAGGAAATTAAAAATGAGATCTTATATTATATGTAAAATATTTTCTTTGTCTAGTTGTTTTGGACAATGTCCTGATCAAATAATCATCAAAACGAGTTTAAATTAATCGTATGCTATTGAAATGATGCCAATGCAATCAAGTTATGCGAATATTTGTTAATAACAAATTAATATAAATATTGGATATATGTTTCAAATTTGAAGCTTATCCTCGTATTTCTTTAATTTGACAAATTCTATTTCACATGTGTTATCAGAATTTAATTTATTATTATATTTATTTAATGCACAAAAATTTACTATATTTACTTTTTGTAATTTTCCTAATCTAGATATACATAACATGGTATAGAATAGGATGATAAAAATGTACAATAGATTAAAGATTACAATTATGATGTGTAATCTAATTATATTGTATAACATCAATTTGTATGAAAGTAATTATAGAAGTTGGTTGTATCTATAATTATTATTGAAATAATAAAAAGATTGTTATTTCTTTTTCCAGCTTATTTAACTTTATTGAATTTGATGCTATAAGAAAAAAAAAATGTAAAATCTTTGATGATGCACCATTTTTTTAATGTCAAGAATCCAGAAAAATTACATATAAGAAAATACTAAATAAAATAATATAATATGATTTTAATATTTTGAAGAACTATTAAAAAAATAGAGAGAAAAATATCTAGGAAAAATTGAAAAAATGGACAGAAATAGGGGACTTAAATGAAACATAGACACAACATGAAAAATTTTCATGCCATAGAAACTTTCTTAATAATAAGACTAAAATACCCTTATGTATTCAATTTATTCCTAAAGCCTATATTTCTCTCTTCAGACATATATTTTCGAAACCCATTGACACCGCTCAAAACGCAAACCGACATGAGCTACAAGCAAGACAACGCAGAGAGAAGCAAGAATTGACACTCTGGTACGTTTATTCGTCGGTTTTTTTTGTAGTTTTTGTAATTTTTTTGGTTTTCTATTTCGTTTGATTAGGGTTAGTTTTTAGAGAATTTGAATTAGGGATTTGAGTTTCCGATGAATTTGTGAACTTATTCTGTGTTTGTGGGGATAACTGTAGTGTTATTAGGTGGTTTTTGTGGTTTGATGTTATGAAAACTGTGAAAACCGACGGTTTTCGTTGCGAGGTATACGATGGTGAGTGTCGGTTTTCTCTCGATATTGACCTGTCATGTTGTGCCTGATGTACGAACCGACACTCGACATCAGTAAATTTTTGAATACGTCGAGTATCGGTTTCATGGAAACCGACATATCAATGTCTCAAACCATGTATTTGACACTCGACATATCGGATGAAAGTTAAGGCAATTGTGTCGAGTGTCGGATACATCAGCCGAAGAGTTTACAATGTCAGATTCTACATCCGACACTAGACTAATCCGACATCCAACATAGTCGTATTGTCGGATGTCAGGACTAGCGTATGTCAGTTAGAATCTGACAGGAGTTTCGTCGGTTTTATCGTCAAGCTTTATCGAGCGCGTCGCTTTTTGTCTAATTTTGTCGAGTGTGTCGAGCGTTTTAACAGTTTGCTTGTTTTAGCATTGTTTTTTTCTCTTTTTGCATCATATTTAACTATAACGGACTTGTTTTTGCAGGTTGAAGCAAATGGCAAATGAATTTTAGCTGTCCTTCACCCTGAAGGCGCCGTATGATGAGCACTACCATGCGGTGATCACAAACTTGGCAGGCTTGGACTGTATAGAATGGATTCGTGTGAAGTTGAGTGAGAGGCAAAAAGACATGTTTCGTAATACATGTTTTGGGTTTCTCCTAGACATTCGAGAGTTGTC